>VNJS01009163.1:0-106804 GCA_008042575.1 Drosophila watanabei | reverse complement strand
CAGATAGCTTCAAAACTGAGGGACTAGTTTGCGTAGAAACGGACGGACAGACGGACAGACGGACAGACGGACAGACGGACAGACGGACAGACGGACATGGCTAGATCGACTCGGCTGTTGATGCTGATCAAGAATATATATACTTTATAGGGTCGGAGATGACTCCTTCACTGCGTTGCAAACTTCTGACTGAAATTATAATACCCTGCAAGGGTATAAAAATGAATTAATAGTGACATGCTGCTTTTTCTTTGAGTCAAACAGGAAAATGAACAAACTGAGAACTATTTAATGAAAGGGGCATAAAAAAGTGCAGTGACTTGCCTTTTTTTTAGCTTTCTTCTTTATTTTAGCTTTACTTAATTTAATTAATTTCAGGAGAATATTGACTTAATGAAATCTGCTCATTTGATAGGTGCATTGGTCTCTCATTAACCTAAGGATCTGCACTTTCTGTCTGGTATCAATGGTGATTGTACGCACTTATCATGTCTGATTAGATTGGATGTTTGCGTGCAGCTACCTAGGAGCATTCCAGAAAATTTAATCCGCAACCTGTCATATAAATTTCACGTTGCCGACGCTTTTTAACACTTTGCCAAAATATGCTTTACGACCCCAGCATGTCTAATAAAACTTATATGTCTGGGAGCCATAAAAACCCACATAGCAGTACAATTCTATACCAAATGGCAAACGAATCTTAGGCCAGACCTTTCAAGGAGCCAACTTGTTGAAGTGTTTATTGTTTAGAATCCCGCGGCGTCGGCATCAAAATACATAAAACATTTTTGTTGTAAATAAAAGATACGCAGACACGCAGACGAAATATAACCTTTTCGGCTTCAATAAGATTGCGGAGGCTCCTTGGAAATTCAATACTTGTTTTAAGTAGCAAAAGATTTCTGAGAAAAGGGAGCTCATGAATATTTCAATTAAGCAAGGAGCACCTTAAACTTTAAATAAACTTTAGATATGACATTTTTATTAGTTTTTTGCCTACTGACATAATTTTGTTTGTAAACACACAAGCAATTCATGAATCAGGTGTCAAAATCTAACATATATTACCCGTGCACACTTATATTTTGAACTTGAGAAGAATGGAGAATGACACGAATGGTGTCCGAGTCCGACAGAGTGCTCGCACAGCGCGAACTTCCCGGCGGGTACGGCAATCCGCATATCACGAGAAGGCCAAGGATGCCATAGAAGAGGAACCTGCAGAACAATCACCGGAAAACAGGATTGTTCAGCAGCGCGTTTTCCTCTACATCCAGCTAAACGAGCTGTCCAAGCTGCCAGACACTGGCAATCCGCTGGAGCTGCACCTGTACCACGCGAAGAGTACGCTGCAGAAGATGCAGGAGCGGTATACCACCAAGACGATTATCTATCAGAAGGAGTTCAATCTTAAGAAGCCGGTCTTCACTCTGGGCGTGATGCAGGATAACATGGAGGACATGAACACGTTCAGTGACAATCCGCTGCTGATTTCGCTCTACCAGCGCATTCCCAGGCACCGCAAAGGTGACTCGAGCAGGGCCAAGATGGGCCAACTGACCGCTTCCTCCTCGTTTGGAGACGAGTCGCAGAGCAGCGCTTCCAAGAAGTCTAGGAGATCTCGCAAGTCAAGTAAAAAGGGTGCCGATCCCTCGACTTCATGGGAGGAGGAGGGCGAGGGCGAGGATGGTGAATACGTGGAGGAGCGTCTGGAACTGCTGTCCAGGGGCCACTGCGATTTGCTGCAGCTCTTCCAGCGGCGCCGCTTCATTAGCGACATCACCATCCTCCTATATCCGGAGCAAGCAGCCAGTGAAAGGATCACCTCGACCACCGTTTGGCACATGTACTCCATCTTGCCCATTCTCAAGAATTTTGACTTCACCAACCTGGCCTTTGTGACCCTGGAGTCGATCTACAATGTGCCCGAGGAGCTGCACTCCCAGGCGGCTGACTTGGGCCTAAGCATATCCCTGCGATCGACGCAGCCGGAGGACGGTGTCTTCCAAATCATTCCGCTATGTACCTTTGCTGGCTTCGGATCGGAGGTGATCAGCGATCAGAACACGAGCATCGTTTGGGAGAACCTCAAGCGGGATCTGAATCCCCATTTGAACTTTGGTTTCAACCAAATTGAGACCAGCTCCAGGATCAAGCTGCCTCGCCTCTTTCGGTTGCTACTGTGGGAGCAGGATGTCGACTTCCTCATCGAGTATATCGATCCTTTGACGGACTTGGCGCTCATCAACAACTCCCTGCACCGCTTCGTCATCAACGAGGAGATGCGGAAGATCCTTGAGGAATCTGTGCTGAATAACTACTATGAGCTGCTGCTGCAACTGTACAAGGACACACCCGAGAATGTCCTGTACGAGGGCGTGATAAATCCAAGTATCTTTGGCTATCCAGGCGGTGAGTTTTAAGAAATATAAAACTGATGTTAAAGTTTAAATAAATTTCGTAAAAATGACTTACCTCTCCCTAGTCAATCATTGCCGATTTGCAGCCCGTTTGAACTCAGTTAATCCACCCAAAGTCGAGGGTCGTCAGTCATCGGAAGGATCCCAATTGGGCCCCATGTTCTGCACCGTCAAGATCTGTTTCTTTCAGCCGATTTGCCAATGCAACGAACCGCTGGATAAGTACAACGAGAATCTACTGAAAAGGAACAAGCTGCGACACTGCTGTGACATCCAGCTCCTGAACGAGGACGAGAACAACAGCGATGTGCTCTCGGAGTTATACCGAGAGTTTGACCGGTTCATCTCCGACACGATTAATATCATCGTGAAGAATGACGTGCACAGCATCGAGGATAGGAAGGAGTTCTTTTGCTGCCTGATGGGCAACCTGAACAACCTGATGCTTAAAATCTGTGGCAGTGACTTTAACATTCGAATGCCAACGAATACGAACATTGAGTTTAGGGTGGGTATAGGGTGTATTATATATTTACAATTAATTTAATTTCTTTTATTAAGAATATGCTAACACACATGTACAAGGAGCTAATAGATCGTGTTCGAGGTATCCTCAATGACTCCTGCCATGAAGGTTTCCCCAGCGGTTCAGCGGAAAAGGATCAGGATATGATCCGGCTAATTGACGAAATGCGTCTGATGGGCAACACTGGCCAGCGGGATCTGGCCATTCAAATGTACGAGGAGATCGATAGGAGCACCACCAACCGAACCATCTTTGGCTTTGTAACTCTGCTCAATAGTGTCGAAAACTTGCAGTTCGAGCAGGCTTCGAGGTTTTTCACCAAGCCAAGAAGCACCGAGTGGCGAGGAGAATACTTTATGTAAGTGCGTTTTTTAAACAAGAAATAATTTTATAAACAATTTCTTCTGTCATAGCACAGCTTGCTGTTGAAGCTCTATGTGGACTACATGATGGACTTGAGTTCTGAAGATGAGGAGATCTCGACCACGGCGTTTCCTAATATGCTGGAGAACCTGCGGCAGCTCGCTACGACGAGCAAGCTGGAAATAGATCTGTGGATTCTGCTGTACTGCTATTACAAGAAGGCGAATTACCTGCCTGGAATCCACTTTACGCGCTGGAAATTCGAGAATCTCTATGACGTTCCCGGACAGAAGCTCGACTTTGCTCCCCTTTCCCTCTACGAACTGTATCTGCCGGTGGACTTTGCAATGAAGAACACCAGCACCGTGATGAACACCAAGTTTTATCCTGTTTTCAAGCTCTTTGCTCGCCTGGGAGCATATGTCTTTGCCGAGGTAGTGTTCGCCGACATCGAACAGTGTTACACGGCAGCCGAGGTGTATCTCATAAAGACCACCTTAAAGATACTGCAACGAAAGATCGATGACAAGTTTAAGATACAAAAATTTCCAGCGGATAAAAGCGAGTATGGAAAGATAATGGTGGGTTTGCCTTGAAAGGATCAATTTACTTAAATTAAAGCACTATTTATTTATTAGCGGAACTATCAACTGCACATCAATGGCAATGCGGAGTACACCCGTGGACGGTGTGACGAAGCCATGAAATACTTTGAGGAACTGCTGAACATAACCGAACCGGAGGACAGACCTTACTTCAAGCTGAGCTTCATGCGTCTTGGACAAATGGCATTCGATAGAGGACTCTACGAGTTGGCCATTAGTGCCTTCGACACATGTGTTCCAGCCTCTAAGAAACAAAAAATGTTTCTGCCAAACTATGCCAAGGGACTGGCTCTTTATTATGTAAGTTCTTTCGAGACAAAGGAATATATTGTTTTGGAAATGAATGTTTATTAAAGTTGAATCGTCTGGAAGAAGCCATTCCCTTCTTGTCCCGCTGCACTGAGGTTGACCTCTACATTCCGGATGTCTGGGGATATTTGGCCACGATCAACCTACGATTAAATCGTAATAAGACGGCCTTGGAGTGCTGGAAGTTGGCAAAAATGGTGAGTACAATTATACATTCATAATTCCGTTTAATATTTACTTTCCATTAAAGTGCCCCGAATTGAAAATCAGCAACCAAGTCTACGAAGAGCTGGATAAGATCAAGTTCTCGGATGTTCATCTTCTGGTCGATGACGATGGAAATCCCGCTGAAAAGATAGAAAGACCCAACATCTTTGCCTTGTAAGAAGGCGTCACTACAAAGCCTTTCAAATATCTTGGGGGGAAAATGTTATTTGTGCCCCGACAGGTAGACCGTCCTAAGTAAACACATCCGGAGTCACGCGTTTCATCAAGTTTTAGACGCATTTATAACTAAAATTTAGAGCCCATATTTAGCCCGAATTAAGTGTCCGCATACGCACAACCTTGTCCGATATGTTAACAAGGCATTTCGGTCCTCAATGTCCTTCGCCTGCCTCGTCGAGCTGGCGCTTGTCAGAATTTTAGCCGCAGAGCGGCGGTAGCGGCGGCGGCGACGGCGGCGGCACAAACGTGAATATGCCAACACAATGCATTTTTGGCCAAGGGCAAACCGCCACACCAAATGCAAAAACAAAACCGACAGCAGCAACAGCAACAACAGCAACAACGACAAAACAGAAACAAGTGAGATACGTAGTTAAACCCTTTTGGCCAACACTCAACCCATGACAGGTGTTTGCTCTGCAAAGCATTTTCAGGGGGCATGGGGAATTTCGGGAATGGTTTGTGAATGTTTTCAAATTTAAGCTTAAATATTACAGAGCTTCTTTGGGTTTATATTCATTCTGTAAATGTTGGTGGATTATTTACCTGAATTTTGCAGCTAAATAATAAAATGTTTAAACAAAAAACTTGAAACTTAGCAATGCTATTACTGACCTTTGAAGCTCCAGACTATCTTATGCTTACGATTAAATATTATAGAAAATAACAGAAATTAAATAAGTTTATATAAAACCTATATAAAAATATGAAGTCTCCGAACTCTGAGTATCTTCCATATCATTATTGTCATTTTCCAGAATTTCAACCCGATCCCCTTAAGAGCATTCCCCATTCGTTATCCTGGCCATCGGCCTGTGCTCTGCTGTTTTTGTTTACCTGGCAGCGAGTGCTCTAAAATCCGCTTTGACAGCTCGCCTGTCAGCTCAACTCAAACCGAGCCGGGAGGGTGTTGGTTGGGCTGCTGCCATCGGGATGCCTGGTCTGGGAGTACGGCCAAGGGTGTGTGGCAAGTGGCAAGGGGATGCTGTACACTTTTTTGCTTGTCTTGTTCGGGCCAGACCCTCAACTACATATGCTAATGACGAGGCAGCCCCGGCTGGGGATCGGTGTGAGGCGGTGGTGCAAGCCACTCAGCTGGGGCTTTTGAGCTAGTTTAAGGCCAACAACTCTCGGCTACTGGGCACACACTACCCGCACTGGAAGACACACACATTGGCTTCATCAAAATGAAATTTGTGAGCAAACACATAAAGTGAATCAAGTAAGCAAGCCAGGTAGCTGTGGGACACATGCTGCTAATGTTTTAAGACGGCTTTAAAATGCGTTTTAGTCGATGACACACTGCCTTCATCCATATCACGCATACGCCGTGTGTGTCGTGTTCCGATGTACCGTATTCGATGTACCGGCGAAAGGAAGCTCTTGGCGCCCCGGCGCAACAATATCAATTAGACAAATGCATTTACATACTCCGATTGCAGATGGCAGTCGCACTACCACCACTCCCCGGCGAAACAACAATTGCAATTTAATGTGCTGGCTGCGCTCGGTAATGATAATGTTGTTATGTGCCTATTATGGCTGTTGTTTGTGGGCTCTGCGGCGTCTGCTGGGGACCACGAGGTCTGAGAGGGCGCCCGATTTGCGCCCGGCTGCGAACACATGTCATTAGCATTTGCATTATGCGAATTTTGCTGTCTGACAGCACTCAAAGTGATGCAGTTAGGCGACTGCACCCGAGGGGAGAACACATCCGCCCGAAAACACAAAATGAAATTAAAGCTGGACGCCAATTCGAAATGGAACTAACAGATAGCACTGCCAGTGACACTGTGACTCTGAATTATCTCAAATGCTGTGACAAATTAAATGGAAATATTGAAAAATAATAAGTATACAAACAAGGCGAACAAAATCTGTTATTGTTTCACTTTTACCAGAAGTAATCCTGTTAACAATTTGAAATGCAGCCAGGCCTTGTTTTGCATATACCCTTCACTCGCTCCAAATATTAATCCGTATGAATTTCATGTGCCTAAATTCCGAAACAAGGCCGAATGCCTAGCTTGCCTCAACCTTGGGCCAAACGAAAGGAACCTTAAGCAATTTCTGATCAAAATATGCGATGGACAGGCTAATATGCAAATACCACCTAAGCAGCTCAGACGCAAAGCAGCTCAAGTTAATACCGAAATAGCTCAGCCACCGCACATATCTCCAGCTCGCTCCGGCTAATAGCACAGCCCCTGCGAAAAAGTACAACAATAAAAATGTAGATGGCAGAGGATGGGAAAGGAGTACTTGGCAAAAACTACAACAGCTGCCTACGCCGCTGGGAAGTATGCAAAAGATTTCGCCTGGAATTAAGTTGGCAAAGAGCTAACGTGAAATTTACACCAGAATGGCCATGGATTTTGGGGAAACGAGCGCAGAAGCAGGAGCGGAGGAAATGTTTGCTCGGGTGTGACATGAAAATTTCATTTGAAATTGAATATGAAAAAAGCGACGCTCGTGTGCGCCGCCTGTGCGACAGCTGCTGCAATTGACAATTATTATTATTGTCAGTGCGAATGAAAGGCAGTCGCCGTAGTATGGTCGGGGTTTTTTTTTTTTGGGGATTGGTTGGTATTCATACTCGCATGACACCCGTGTAGCTCATAACCGAGCCCCGAAAATGCCTCGACATACGTCGGCTTCAATAAAATTCAATGGTCGCATTAAAATCATTTAAATTCTATTGTTTTGTTTGCTTTTTTCTTGGGGCTTTTTTTTGCGGATTGTCATGTATTTTCTTTACGGCACACGAAAGGAGTGGAGTCCTGTGGCAGACACACACACACACACACGCACACACACACACACAGGACTGACACCGCATAAGCTGTTTTCGCTGCGGATTTAGGCGATATCAGCAAATGCATATTTAATGGCCTTGCGATCAATACGATATGCGTGCCACACTCCTCGCGATTCGCGCTTCCGATTAATGCAATTTAAGTCCTGGAACGGGCTTTGTTTAAGGCTTTAAGCGGGTTTTGAATTGTAAATAGAGAATCGATTTTGAATTTGATTAAACTCAGCATGTATGGAATTTAAATAAGGTATCACTTGTTGGTCTTTTTAGGAGACTTTTAAAATAAGTAAATTAAAGTAATCGTTTAAAGTTACTCTGGCTCTTCTTTTATCTTCGAGATACAGCTTTTGTTACACATTTATCCAAGTAAACATATATCCTAAGATTTACCTTCTCTTAATCGAATTCAAAAACCCGAAAATGAAATCGTTGGCTTCACTTTAAAATCATAACAGCCAAAACGGAGTGGCACCTTCTGCCAGCTGCCATTTTCTGGTCTCCTTCATCCTTCCCCCTTTCTGTGTGGTGTTTGCAAATTCTCAACTTGCGAAAAAATCGCGAGAACGAAACACGTTGAATGTGCACAGCACGCATTTACGAAACTGAGAAGGGGTAAAGGACTTTTGGCTTTGGCAAGGATCTGTCTTGTTTGCATAATGCCAGGCAGTCGACACCCCGCACCACACACCCAACCACACACCACACTCACTTGCCATATTGTTGGAGCGAAGAATAAGTCAGCGGTTTCCATTTTACAATTTGATAGCCGAACGGGAATTTTCTGCTGACAGCAGACGGAGCTGGCTAAAGGATTTCCACTTTTGTCCCGTTGATTTGTTTGTTGATTTGCGTAAGTAGCGTTTGAGGGGCGTGGCCATATCCTAAATCCCTTTTGGAAGGGCTTTATGTGCAAGTTGTTTTTCACATTTGTCGCATTTATAAATTATTTAAAGTGGCAAAGCGCCAGCTCGCTTTGCGTCTTGGCCTGATGAATGTGTGCGCTGACCATCATTGACCCCGTGACCCCAAAAGCAGTGGCATATATGTAGGCAAACACTGGCCACTCGAGCACAAACTACTTTTGAAAAATGCACTACACAGGAAGAAAAATATATGACTTTTAAAGGTAAGTTAATAATTATGATAACAGTATTAGTGCTATAAAATTACGTATACGCCATGTGAGCCAGTTTAAATTTCCTTTATTCTTGCTTAGACTTAGTAGAAATTAAAAATACATTTAATATATTTGTAAAATCACTAATTATAGTTTTTTTCCGAGTGCACACACAGGCAGGCAGATGGACCAGTGACATGAGCGACCATAAACAGTGGCTAAACAAGGTGCTTAAATTATGCCACAAGATCTGAAAAGCGACTGTAAATAACAAGCCGGACCAGGCCTCTTCGTTCGCCCACATCCTGCCGCCTGCCGCCTGCTGCCTGCCGCCTTCTGCCCCTCCAGAGTCATGCATTCATATTTATGGGTGTCTATCTGGGACCCCCGTGCCCTGCTCCCTGCAGCTGACAAGGCCACAAGCTGTAGTGTGCGCTCTGCCAGCTGATCCTGCTCCTGGCCTGCTGCCGGTTGTTGTTGGCCTCATGGCTGGATGACTTTGGTTTTGAGAAATCAACGCGTACATATGTGCAATGTAGGTGCTGTGTGTGGGCAGAGGGACAGCTGCATGTGTGTGTGTGTGGTGTGTGTTGTGTTGTGTTGTGGGTGTGCGCTATTTGCCCGAGTGTTTGTCTTTGCTCAGCGCTACTCAGCTGCTTACTGTTTGCACACACGTATATGAATATCAGCGGCCAGCGTTTAACTTCTGATGCCAGCCCAGAGTTGCGACTTTGGCGGTTTTTTGGCCAGGCTAAGGACTGCGGCCAAAACTTCCAAGATGAGAGATGTCTCTCGAAAGTTGTTAGCGGTTGCGGTGACTCGAGTCTATTTCTGTCGCCTATCTATTTTGGTGTCTGCACTTGCATAAAATGTGTGGCCAACTGCAACTGGTGTGCTGGGATTTGAGTCATAAGTTATGTCATTAAATTTAATAAAAAAAAATTAGGAGAGAGTAATATTTATTTGTAACTAAATTATTGTTTAAATATTGTTTCAATATTACACAAAGAATTACTTAAGTATTATAAATACAATTTCAAAATAATAATTTCTATGTTTTTTTTGCTTAAATTTGTAAATTGGATCTATAATATCATAATAAGTCTGGCTATACGGATTTTTTCATAAAATATTAAGGAGCTTTCAATTCAGTTTGCTTCAAAAACCGTACTAATTATTGGCAATGAACTATCAATCTCTTTAAGAGTCTATAAACAAATAATAAATAGTGTCACTAACCATCTTCTTTGCAAGTAAATGTTGATTAAACATTTTCAACTCTTCCACAATCTTTACAGCTTTCTCATTACCATTTTTCTCAATGTTTTTTTAAATAGTCTTTTTTTTGCCAGTGCATCCTCTGGCAAAACTATTGGGTGTGGGTGTGCGGTTACCTGCCCATTCGAAAATGGGGCTTCCTTCCTTCCTGCTCGAAACGATTTTAATTAAAATCGGATTCAGCATAGACGATTTCCGGAAATTTAATTGTGTGTGGCTGCAAAACTTTGTTTACATTTCCAGCAAGCCGTTTAACCTGTGTCTTTGATCCCGAGTCGCCCCCACCTCGTCGCTGAGAGATGACGTCGACGCCCTCTAAGCAATAGCTGTCAGTTGCCACTAAAAACAATATAAACTGGATGCAAAGGGAGGGAATTGTGTGTGGCTTGGTCGAGAGCGAGTGGTGGCAAAGATAAAAAATAATAAAAATTCATAAATGAATGCTTGAGCGCTTCTTGACACACGGAAGTTGGCCACCGGATGTGGATATATGTATGCATGTATATGTGCGCCACTTGAGCACAATGATGGCTCTTCTCTGTGGCTCTGTGGCTGTGGGGCTGTGTGGCTCTGGGTCCATGTGCTAGTGGAGGCAATCACAATCCGAAAGACAAACGTCCTGCTGACTTGAATTTTGGTGTTGTTAGCAGTTCCGGCTTTAAGGGGCAGCATACAGAAAAAAACAAAAATGAGAAGAAAAGCCATTTATGGTATTTATTTTATGTCGAGTGATGTCCAGTCCCGGCCAGAGGGAGAGCGAGAGCCCGAAAATTGTTGACAATTTTCTATTTTAATTCTACGAATCGGAAGTCAAGTCCCTTTGGTAGCTTTGCCATGGAATTCGAGTTCATCTGCCCCGAGGTATGCGGCACAGGGCAGGACTTAAATTTATTGGGCGGACACGCCCTCGCATTTCATTGCGCCCGCCTGACGGACGGACTGACACATCCTTTATCCTTTTCCGTTTGCCGCCCGCAATGGGGCAATAATAAACAGTTTCCGTCACTTGTTTGACATATCTACAAGGCGCAATCTGATTGTCCTGTTCTCCCCACTATTTGTGTTCGTATTCGTAATCGTATTTGTGTGCTTAATGATATGTACAAAGGCTGGCCAAACATTAACCCTTTTCGTTGCGCGGAAGTGGGGAAGTGGGGAAATAAGGAAGTGTGTGGAAAACAACAGCCAGCCGAGTGGTCAAATATAAAGCGATTGTGCCGGGGCAATGCGGTTATTGCTTGATTAATTTCCGGTCAAATGGCTCTAGACACTAATGACTATTTAATGTTACAATTTACACTTTATTGATTCGCCCGTATCCGATTGTGTTTGTGTCAGCATAATCGAGGCATTATGTCAAGCTGTCACGGCCAGGCATTAAATTAGCACTTAAAGCCATCTTTTGTTCACTCGTCATTGCAACTTATGAAACAAAACAAATTAGCCAAGTTGACAGCGCTCGCATTTAACTTGAAGGCTCTGCTACGAATTTATGCAGCATTTTTCTACGTTCTCTCTCCCCTATGGTCGTTTTCCTTTGCACTTTTTATTTTCCTAGCATTTTTTTTTTCACTGGGAAAACTGGGAAAAGTGGTTTGCATTTTGCCTAATGCGACGTTGCATGAAAACGAAAACAGCAACGTAAACAGAAAACAATGTAAGAATTACGGCAACAAGAACAACCGACTGGCTAATGCTCTTAATTAATGTCGAATCTAAAATGCAATCTTTATTTATTAGTAAAAACTAAGTTTATTGGATTATTTTTTAGATTTTTTTGCCTTTTTGTTTAGTGATGAAATCTATGTGTTTTAATATAAATTTTTCCCATTGGGAAGGCATAGAAGCAAGCCACAAATAGGAAGTTAATTTATGTTTCCTCTGCATCTTGCCAGATAGACTTGTGGCAAGTACAGCTTCCAGGCTAAGACCACAGCTAAATACAAAAAAAAAAGAAATATACAAGCATAGCGAATATTTTGCATTTTGCATATGCAGAAACACAGACGCTTTGGACTTGAGTGACCCCCGGGGAATGGGGATTCGGATCTGGATACCAGGACCAAGTCCGTTCCCAACTGCTGCCTGTCACAAAATTTGCAGCCAGAGTTGGACTTTTCCAGTGGTATCTGCGGGGGTACATAGGTTTGCTACACTGAGATTAAAAAATAAGAATTCGAATGTATTTTAGTTAACAAATCTTCCTAACAAAACTTTATCTGTAACATTTAAGTCTGTTAAATATCAAGTTAACTTGAAATTTTATAACCTTGTTTCTTAGTTTGACTAAACACTCATTTTCAGGTAGATATTTTCTCTTAGTGACTGTAAAATACGGCAGAGGAATGCCTTTTGGAGCTCGGTCCATAGTGTTTTTCAGCAGAAACTGGTTAAGGCTGGGCCTATGGGAATGGAACTCTCTGTGGCTGTGGCTGCTGCTGCTGCTGCTGTTGGTCGGTCGTCGGAGTAGTCACAGCTATTATTTTCTAGCATTATCTCATCATATTTCTGCCACTGCGTTTGTGCTGGCAAAATTGCAAGAATTTCCTGCTGCCTGCTGCCTGCTGCCAGCCGCTCTTGGGGACGCACCCAGAAACGGCAACGGGAGCTGGCAAATAAGCGATGCGCAGGATGGGGGCCTGTTTATGGCCCAGAAGAGGAGCCAGCTAATTCACAGAAAATACTCAAGAATTATGTTCTGGCTCGGGCTTATCCCCAGCCAGAAACAGTGCAACAGCCCTCGTAGTTCATCATGTGTGCCGGCTGAATTTTGGATTCATATCACGTATTTTATTACATCGTTATTCATGATATTGACTCTTGGCGCACGGAAAGGAAAGTTTTGCCCACCGCTCGAGATATTCAAAGTGCAGTTCAATAGATTTGCCTGCCATAAAGAATACATTAAGTTTAAGGCCCTTCCCCAGCAGGCAGCACATAATTAAATTGATTTCCACGTTCGTCTCTCGGCTCGGCAAGGTTCGATCTGCCTGCGATTTATGGCCATGTGCGATAAAGTCAATTTGAGCAAATTGAAAAGCGAGCAACGCGTTGGAAATGTTGCTAAAAATGGCAGCATAAATTGTGTATGCATAAATTATACAAGCCAAATTGATACGAGAGCATCCGTTTTTTGGGCATCCGGCAAGAGTTGAAGCATTTCAGGCATTTTCCCCGGCAGAACGAAAAAGAAAAAACTGTTTTCCTGGCATAGCTGAGCATCAACTTATGAACTATGCGCTTTGTTCAGAAATCTCGCCTCTGCCACCCCTGCTGACGATGTTTGTGCTGCTGACTTCGCAAAACCCTCAAATCCCCGACTGCATAAAACTTCGTATCAAAATACCAAAGCAAATATTTATTATCCATGTGTGCGGAGCAAAACTCTCAACTAACCTCGGATCAGCAGCAGCAGCAGCAGCAGCACTCACCTCGGCAGAAAGCAGAAACGTCAACTACCTCCGAAAGACTAAGGAAATTTTCGAATAGAAATTATTTCTGGCATTTTAATAAACAACTACAGGCGAAGGCGAACACAGATGTGAGGTGAGGCCACCGGCAAGAGCTATGTGCTGCCAACTATTTTAATAGGTTTTGTAGTAAGCATTTTCGAGTCTTTTAAATATTCCTTTATAACTTTGCGTACCATGCGGCGTATGCGTAATGGAATCAAAGCCCATGCTAACCGAAATATAAATTGTTTTAGAGACGCTCAAGTGCAAATGTTCTGGCAGGTCCTGTGAATAATAAAATACAGTTTTGGCTTTAAATAAAAATTGAAAATATTACTTACTGAAGCGTTGTGGCCAGACTAATTAAAAGGTCATATATCTGACTCCCCTTTCAATTGAATTTATTTGTACAGTTTGCGTTTGGTGTGTAACTCATACTTTGAATGGCTCAATTCTGTAAAGACCATTTATAGTTTTTGCTAATTAAGATCTTCACATTTGAACCTTCCGTTTGCGATAGTAACAATTTTTTGTAGGCCCAATTTAGAATTTTATACCAGCCACACTTGAAGCCTTCCCTGCAATTGCAGCGTCACTCAAAACAAATATACAGAAAATAGGAAAACAAAAAGTGAAGTGCTAAAATTAAAGCAGCAGCAGCTAATTACAAGGCGACCTAATTCTCTGCGAGAGTGCGAAAAAAAAGGAAGCCCATGGCAAGGGCCCAGGGAGTGGGTCTGGGTGCTAAGGGGTTCGGGGCTTTTGGGGAGGCGCCAATAAATGGCAACGAGGCCAAGCACCTCCGAAAACAAACAGAGAACCACAGGGAATTGTAGCTTTCCCGCTCACACCATAGACACCCCCTGCTCCGTCGCCGGAATCGTATCTGTGTGCTTGTTTTTTGCTAATTAGCGAATAACCGTGTTTAGATTGCAAACACTCATGCCGGGGAAAAGAAATAACAGACGCCGGCAAATTAATTGCCAAACAAGTGAGTGCAGAGTTGGCAACTGGAAATTGCCGCCGCCCCAAACCAACGGCCACAACAAGCCCGAGCCTAATGTCCGCCTCACAAAAACACTAACTAAAGTCAGAGCGAGGGCGGTAAGATGAGTTTGGATCAAGGGAATATTGTATTGAATATTATTATAATATTCTGAACTTGTATTACTAAAACTATAACTTAAATTTAAGGTTTTTAAGATTTAAAATGGTAAATTAATAGTTTTCTTTTTTTGTGCGATTTATCTTCTGAAAATATAATACAACACCTGCATTTCAATCAATCATACTTTCTAAGCTGGATAGATAGTTTGCAATCATTCTCGTAACATTTCCAATAAACCCTCGTTGGGCTGCATCACGCACTTGTGCAGCAGTGAGGCAGAAAAAAAGGAACCTGACCCCCGGCAACAGACGCGAATGCGGTCGACGACAGCGGCTCTGAAGGTGACGTTGCCACAGCTGCGCTTAGTTAATTAGTTTAGCAGTATGTTGGCCCTTGCCTCCTGTATCTCTGGGCTGTGCCAGTATCTAGTATCTGACTCCCTGTAACTGTGTATCTGTATCTGTAGCTGTAACTGAATCCGCATCCGCATCCGCTGGTTTGGAGCATCTGCGTCTGTCATTTCAGGCCACTGGGATTGGAGCTGTTACTGTTGCTTTGGCATGGCGTGTGTTTGCTGTTGGCGGTTGATCAGCAGCTCTCCTAAATTTTGGGTCCCTCTGTTTGGAGCACGCTCTTGGTCTCATTTCGTGATGTGATGCCCCCTGTCCATGTCCATGGTCTTCAATTAGAGCCGAGCAAACTGCGACGACAACGGGCCACTGTTTGCAGTTCGCGACTTTAAAATCGCTTAGCTGGCAACGGGGCTCCGGATGCGATTTGTTTGAAGTGCTAAATGGACAAATGCTAATTAGAGTTGCCAGCAGGAAATGAAAGAGAGTACAGTTTCCTGCTGGAGGAGGGTCATTGGTAACTACGTGAGTCCTGGTTTTGTGATCAATAGGGAAATGAAGTCCTCTCCTGTATCAAAGGTTTCACGGAAGTCTCTGTAAAAGTGAAATTTTGTAAGCTTAATTGGGGAAAAGTACAACTTTTTCATAAATTCAAGATCCTTTTCCTTTCTGGCTAACAATAATCTAAGCAGATTTCATTTCTGTCTTTAAAGTCCAACACTGGCTGTATCAACACCCGCAAGGGCAACGGAAGCAAGAAGGGAAAGTGTGAAACTTTTATGTTGTTTGTTAAAATATAACCTTAAGCCCTCTTGTTGGTCAAGACAGGCAGGCAGCACACACCGCATTTTCCACTTCTCCTCGAGGAGGAGTAGACGGAGGTGGCAGCAAAGTTGCCGGAGACTTCCGAGCTATTCCCCGGGGTGTATTTTTCAAGTGGAGCCCGGCAAGGGGCGAAACTTTTGCCCATCTCCCACGGAGCGGCATTAAAAATTGATGAGTTCTTAATTTGTGTTGCGCTGCCGCGCTGCCATATTGAAAATAGATTAAGTTCTATTATTTGCAGTCATGATGTGGATTAGCACGGACACTTTGCAAGCGCCTCGAGCCCGGAAAAAGGAGCGAAAGAGTCTCCCCTGATGGCCAGCCAGGATGCCTTTGTAAACGTCATCATTAATCATGCTGACAAGGGCCGCCCGGATTTTCATTTTACGCCGCTGATGGTGCCTCTCTCAAACCCATTTCCATGGAGCTTTTCCCACGCTACACGCTCCATCTCCATGCCCCACGCCCCAGCCAATAACCCAATATCCCGGGAAAAACCCTATTTCGATTCCTACGACGTTGCCATGGCCCGTAACAATTTTGTTTGCCTTTTGCGTTCAGTTTGTTTGTATAATTTATGTGCCTAACTGATGCGCAGGCCAACTGTCCATGGCCATACTCTTTCTCCATAGGAAAAAGCAGAGTTCCAGGATGGATGGTAACTGGGCAATGTGAGACACAAAAATAGATTAAAAGCTGAAAGTTAATGAAGAAAAACATCATAAAATGGAGATAGAGTAGAGATGATCAATGGTGATTTAGTTATAGATTAGCTTATAAGCTACTTTTAATTACTGAATATTAGTAATAGTAACTGAAGATGGCTGTAGATTTATTTGAAAATAAGTAACATATTTATATCCGGCATTTAATTTATTTACACTCATAACTAGTATTGATTTTACATCTTTTAAATTTTGGATAAGGTAATAGTATTACCATTAAGCTCTCTGATAAATAACCATACTTTTTACAATATAAATAAGCTCTGACCTTCCTTTTTATTTCATTTCCTAGTCTCCCAATATTTATTGCCTTCCAATTGGTATCCGCCATTCGAGATGTTCCACCATAAATTTGTTGTGAGCGCAGGAGCCGCCGCACACAACAATTTGCGAGTTATTTATGCGCCGCCCGGACTCTAATTGCAATTTCCGCGCAGTCGCGAAATGTTGCAAAATGTATGGACGAATTTCGTGCGACTTTGGCAAAAACTCAATAATTTTTGCCGCACACACACACACACACACGCCTTTTTTGACAAATTTGCGAATGACGACCAAACATCAGAAATGCTCCTGTCCGCACTCTACGACCGTGGCGATGGCGGTTGGGTGGCGTATATCTAAAATTTATTTATGGTAATTTCGTCAAACTGCACGATGTCGGGCTGGCTGGCATTTGTCGATGGCATTTTATCGAAAGGTAAATTCAACCGATTGGCCTCTGCGGCCTGGCCAGATTTGGCTAACGCGTATATGGATTTGGAATTCGGTATTCTATTTAATATGGTCCAGCAGCGGTTGATTTGATTTGGCGCTCGAGTGCCGGGCGCAGTTCATTTTCGGGGGAATTTAATTAACAATTTTGCATCGCTTTTATTGACTGCGCCCGCTCAGCCGCGTTCAGGTAATTGTAATAGCTGGAGCGATTTTCCAGCTCCTGCCAGACGGACTCCTGCCCCAGAGCCCACCTGTTTTTGTTTGCGTTCAATAGAGTTTGTGTAATTAGCTCGGCGCACATTTAAATTTTCAAAATTAATTAGTTCAAACAACAGTGCGGTTTTATTGTGTTTTCATAATGCATCTGTTCAAAAGATTTTGTGTCTGCTCTGTGTGTGTGCTCTTTCTTTTTTTTTTTTTTTTTGCTCATAAAAAATTCACAGCCAGACGATGGCAATTTGTGAACAGCTTAATTCTGCTCGTCCAATTAATAATTTTATTTACATTCCTGCAGTCTTGTCAATAATGCTTCGAAATTTATCTGCCACAAGGAAAAAAGTACTGCTTTTGAAGGGTTATTTAATTAAGCTTGTAAATATAAGGAGAAGTTGTAGAAGTGGAAATTAAAACACATCACCGGCACAACTTTGGAAAATCGTACATAACTAAGCCAAAAATAAATTAATTTCAATTCGGAAAGCATTTCTATGTTATTTTTTTTAGGTAAAAAAATCAGTAAAATTAAACTTTTAAAACCTTAAAATTTTGTGATTTTTTGACAATTTTGACGATGACGATGGCCCTTATAAAATTTTGAAAAAATTGTGTAAAATTTAATTTTGCCCATTTTACATGTTTCCTTAAATTTAATTTACTTTTCAACAGGAAACGTAAAATGTATTTACTTATCCTTGCGTTCATTTGAATGCGGACTTATTATTCCGGCTGCAATGTGGCACGCTACCATTTCCTAATTAGACAGAGGTCCTGCGGCCCTGCGGCATATCCTTTCGCACATACACACAGGAACTGGCACTGGCACACCAGCAGAGGAGGCACCCACACACACACACCCAAATTGGAATGAGCGTCGAAAACTTTCAACGCCACAATGAGGCATTGCGTATGGTTTAAGCTTTATTTATTTGCGGCCATAAATAACGCTTAACGCATCTAAATCTTGAACTTTGTGCGAATGCGTTGGGTTAGCTGGCAGGGCGGGCACGGGTGTGGGCGTGGCAGATGAGAGTCGCCCGAGTTGTTTACCCGGTCTAAGGATAACTCGACATGGCTTAAACGCTTGCCGTCCGATTCAAAAGCCAAAAGTTAGAAGACAATACAAAAATTGTAGGTATTTCCCCGTCCAAGATTTATGAGCGACCTTTTTTCGCTCCCCTGAAGGGTAACGCCTTATAAAATGCTTTAAAGCTAACCATATTTTGGCTGCTTTGTGTTGTGTCTGTCGTCCTTTTAACTTGTCCGAGGTTTTTCTGTTGATCTTGCTCCATATTTTATAGTTGTTGCAATTGTTGTGGCCAAACAAGCACAATAAAGCGGAAAGGGAAAGTTAGTTTTATGATGTTTCAAAGTTGAGATACACTTTTGTAACCAAGTAATGCTTTTGAGCTCTTGAAGTAATTTATTATTCTTACTGGAAAAGGATTATGGTACAAAGAGCTTGATTGACTAAATTTTGAAATATTAATCTTCGGATTTTTGTTTAGTTTCATAATATTTAAAAGTATTTCCAAGTCAGCTTAAATAAAAAATGTTCTCATCCTTTCACTGACATTCGACCTATATTTAAATATATGCCCCACTGCAGCACAACAAAGGATGCTTGCATCCTGGCTCAAAGTGACGCCTATCAGGGCTGTCATGTTGTTCTGCCAACTGATGGCTTACAGCTGCCTGCTAAAAACTGGTGTCCTGTGCGTCCTCCAACGCACCAATACCCATACCAAAACAAGCACCAACGCAACCACAACAGCACACAGATATACACACTCACACAGATATTGGCTCGGAAAATGTCAGTTTTGGCACCTACAACACTTTGTTGAACTTTTCCGTTTTTTTGTTTATTTTCTTCTTTTTTTCGCTTTTTTTTTTGCTGCGTGAGTGAATATTTTGGCATCCAAAAGGGAGGAGTCCTGGCAAAGCTTTCACACACTTTTCCCTCTGCGTTGCGGATTTTGCTTACGAATTAACATATAAATTGATTTTTCGCAGCAGCAAAGTGTTGAGCTTTTGTGAATTGTCAATGTGGGCCAAAAGGTGGTCGACTTGTAAATTCATTACGAACAGCATTTAAGAGCCTTGTTTTCTGCTTAAAGCAAAAGTGCAGTGGTCTGGCCTACCTCCGAAGGGCGATTAAGTTTCAATTGCAAACAGCAAATAATTGTTATATCATGGCCGCAACTAAACTCCTTGCTCTGGTCCGTAAATCGTTTTAGCGCTTTTCCCTCCGAATCTGGGTCAGCCGGAACTAGTATAAATTACAAAGAGCCTGGCCCGGACCCGAAAAAACAACGGAAGGATGGCCAGCTTAGACTTATTATGGAGCAGATACTCGGAGCACTGCAACTGTTATCTTTAAAATAACCACAAAATCCATTTAAATTATACAACAAAGGCTAGAAATAAACAAACAAAGGCTTAGGCCAGGCCCTCGGGCCATCTTGGAGCTCAGTTGGAGTTGTTGGCCAAGTTAATTACACTTAATACGCATTCTGTGTGCTTGTGTGTGTGGCCAAAGGATGGCTTTGGCCAGAAACCTGTTTGGTTATTTGGTGATTTGTGTTTAGAGAGTGTTCGGAATATCCTCGGAAAAGGGTTCGAGGGTCTGTGTGTGTGTTGAGACAAAATATTGGGCAGTCTTTTGGCCAAAGATAAACGAAAACGTTCGAAGGGAAATCATTATTTAATCTGTCAAAATGTTTTTTCAATACGATTTAAACAGCATTAAAATATACACTTATTTGCTCTGCTAGTTGGTTGTGAAAATATTTATTAAACACTATTGATACTATTTGAGTTAACTAAATTTGGGTATTAAATAGTCGTAGCTAAGCTCACTAACTGGCAAAGTCAGAGCCAAGTGTGACTATTAAATATTTTTCGGCAAATATTCGAGTCTAATCACCAAGTCAAAGACCACTTTGAGCAGCAGAACTGTGGCAACAGCTGGCCAAATTATTCTAATTGCCAGTCAATGGACGTTGCCTGGCAAAACAAATTTAAAATTCCATCAATTTGGCAAAATAGTGAGAAAGCCTTGTGCAAAGGCATGGGAAGGAGGGACAAGGCAAGATCCGAATCAAATTATCCTAAAGACGTTGACATTTCT
Source organism: Drosophila watanabei (assembly GCA_008042575.1). NCBI lineage: Eukaryota > Metazoa > Arthropoda > Insecta > Diptera > Drosophilidae > Drosophila > Drosophila watanabei. The sequence continues at coordinate 86,395 of VNJS01009163.1, read as the reverse complement.
CTTTGTGCGCCGGATCTGGCAAATAGAAAGTTTCCGAAGAAGTCCTTTGTTCGGCGTTGTTCGTTTCATTTGTCGCAGTCTCGCAAAATTGATTTGTCAAGCAGCCACATTAAAAATTGACAACTAGACAAATACCAAAAAGGGAGCCAGCCCCCAGAATACGTGTAGGTTTTTCAAAGATAGATGGCCCACAACCCACGGCATCCCGCATCATCTTTCGGCCAGCTGGCAGGCCAGGTCTGTTTATAGTCAATATTTTATGAGTTTGAATTAATTTGAGGACATCTACGCAGCTGCTCTATTCGTGGCCAGGCACGTTTCGGTCCCCGTCCATTGTTTGTCATCCGAGTTTTGCAGTTTGACATATTTCCAACAGTCCAGTGTCCATCGTCCATCGTTGCTTGGGACACCGAAAGTTTTGTACATTTTTCGTTGAAGCGACATTATTAGTTATGCAAATTAATGTGCATGCATGCGTAAATGTGAATATTTAATTCCGACTCCCGAAAGGAACATGTGACAAAAGATTCCCGGGAACCGCTCTTTTTATGGCTCTGCCCGAAACGAGGCATATAAATGGACCAAGTTGGCAACGGCACTCGTCGTGATGTCAGGGATTTGAAATTGGCCAAGTTTTGCCAGTAGCAGGAAACGTGCTCTCAAATATGGCGTAACTTATGCGCAAAGTTTTAAGTAGTGCTAGTTTTAAACTAAAATCTTAAGCTTGTATGTTTAATGCACTCGTCAATATTTAATTGGCAGGCTAAGCCACCTCAATGTCTAATATCTGCAAGCCTTAATGACCAACAAAGCTTGCCATGAATCACCTGGCATTTTGAGATAGTTTACTTATGCATGACTCTGATTGCCTTTCTTGAGGTTGGAAACCACAATAGCGGAGAAACAGGTGCGGTCACCTAAATAAAGCTTGAAATTATAAATTAGCTTGAATTAAATTTAAATCTTAATGAGTTAAGTAAAGTGGGAATAATGCATTAATGAATGGCTTTGAGCTAAATTAATTAATATATTTAGTACAAGATTTTAAGTCACTCCGATTTAAAGTATTGATTAATTAATTAAGTATTAAGAAACCAATGATATATATTATTATTTCCTCAACATCTTACAGATATTACCATTCACAGTGCTATAATTTCGACAGCCATTGTACGCATATGGACTGCCTTGAATCGTTTATTTTATGCACAAGCACTTCCGAACCACAGAGCAAATTTTATAACAAACATTAATTTTGGTTAATAACTTTATAAGACAAACTAGCTAACTTATGTAGATATCAAACGACTGGGCCACACATCCGCCGGCACACAGTGTATACAGCACACAGCTCATGGCGGATGTTCCGCATTAATGCCACAAACTTTGACTCAACATTTTTCACACAATGTTTGCGGGGCCAAGGCCCAAGAGTTCGGGGCATAAAATAGAATCGGAATAACCATACGATAAGCCCAATTTGTGCGCAGCTTTAGTGGCGCATTAGCCGTACATAAAGCAGAGATAGACGCCTCCATATTTGTGCGTTGATGTGCGTCACTTCCGCTTGTAATTGTAGCTACAATGTCACAATCGCCAGACCGTATAAACGCCGGGGGAAGCAAGCCGTGGTCCTGGCAGGACACACATACATACATAAACAACCAGGACGCCCACACACGCATTGCTTTGGTGTATCTGTGTTCGCTTTTAAGTGGCTCTGCGTCTTGCCCACTCGGGCGCCATGCCACCAAAGTGAAACTTAGATTCAGGACAGTGGTTGCAGTGTACTTTCTGCAAAAGAAAATTAAAATTCTTGTAAGATTTACATTTTAAGTTTAGAAATTTTAATCAGAGCAGTAACTCGTGTCAATTTATTGTATCCTTGAAAAGGGATATACTTTATTATTCTGCCCACTCAGTACCACTGTGCACTGTGCCTCGGCAACCTCAGACTCGGAGTCCTCGCATGGACTTGCCACTTTGTAAGTGGCCACACCAAACGCAACCCCGGCCATATTCGCAACCCAAAGATACTCGGCATTTGGGGAGATGTGCCTTTGCCTCTGTGTGCGATTGTGTGTTTGTGTGTTATGTGCGTGTGCGTGTGCGGCTCCTCATCCGCAACTTGTGCATTGCCATGGTAATATTTACAAGTCACTTGTTTTTATGCCTACATTAATTATGCGCGCCTCTGACTTTGGTTTCTGGTCGGAGCCGGTTGCCCGTCTTTGATTTTGATGCCGCCACCGCAATTCCTGCCTGGCTTTGCTTTCTCTCCGGAGCGCTGTCAACGATGTGGCTGCTCGAGTGGAGGGCCGCCATATTTCTGGCAGCTTTAGATGACTTTCGGGTGTGTGCGGGCTTAAGGCATTTCCAATACATTTCGACACTCGACTCGACTCGACTCGTGTGGAGCTGCCGGAGCGGAGCTGTTTTAAACCCAGCTCTTAATTGCTCCACGCCGGCAAGGGGTCCTGAGCTCCAGGCTCCGGGTGGGCGAGCTATCTACAACGGCTGCTCATAAATGTCAGGTCGAGGTAACAACTGGCTGCATTAACTGACCCAGTTGTGCTTTCCTTTCGGCGCTCGCAGCCGTGCTCCTTTTGCGCCTTTTAATGACATTATTGCGCACTGAAACGTATAATGCGTCAGTGCCGGGTCCGGGTTTTCAGTGCGCCTTCGCCTCTGGCTACGTCTCCTACGTGTACGGTCCGGGTATGGGCATGGGTCTGGGTTTTGTGTGGGCTTTGCCGTAGTCGGATCTGCTTGGCTTTGAGTTAAAGCCAGGCTGCGACCTTGCCGCGCCGTGTTGTGCTCATTTCGGGCGCACACACTGCGTATGCGTGATTTGCGCATCTTGAGGCACGAAAACGACCTTGAGGATGCGATGCAACGAGTTAGTTGCACAGAAAAGCTGAGCTAAGTAAACCAGTTATTATACAGAAAGGATGTGACTTAAGTTGCTGTATTTGCACTGAAAGGCAGACATGTTAACCGTGATTAAAAATAACTAAAATTAATATAAGTTCTCCTTTTTGCCATCTTTGCTCTCCTTCTGCTATCCTTATTAAAATGATTCCAGATTCCTTGGAACTTTTTAGTTGATTCAAGTTCAAGCTAGGATGATTTTAATCAACCCAAGAGGTATTTATCAGCACTTTCTTTCACTTCCTTTTGTTGCCAGCACACTTTATCCCCTACTTAATTTTCTTTCAATACTCCGACACATCCTAGCTTGGTCCTTCCAGCTGGACTTTTTCTGCTGCCTACTTAGTGGCGCATTTGCATTTCCCACGCCATTCGTCCTTATCTCGGCTTTATCGCGCTGGAAAAAAAAAGAAAAGAAAAGATGAAGTGCTCCATCTTCGTCTATTTAATATTCAATCGCTGGAATTGTTCGCATCCCTTTTGTTGGCTTGAATAAAAGACGGCATAATTTAGTTTTTATTAAATTCTTCTGTTTAATGCGTTTTATTCGGGTTTAATTTCTCTCTTATCCTTTTTACACATTTTGCTTCTGTTATTATCATAATGCATTTGAATTTCAATTGAACTTAAAAACTTAATTTATAACTAGACTGTGTTTTGTTTCATTTTGTTTCTCTCATTGTTATCCGTTAAATGTTTGTGACCGCTTTCGCACTTAATATTTTGTTAATGCGTATATGTCTTGCCTGGCTTAGCAATTAACTTAATGCTAAACATTTTTCATTATTTCTGCAGTGTATTCCATATAATATTTAAAATTACTTTCCATTCGGCAGAGTCCTGCCGGCAAATTCTTTTGTTCAGTATTCCGTTGAGTGTGTCTGTGTTTGTGTTGAGATTTAAACAGTATCTAGGCTAAAATGTATATTATTTTTGTGTTTTTTCTTCTGGTTTGTTTTGTTTTTAATTTAGTTTCTGTTTCTATATTCCTTTGGGTGCAGCTTGCAACTAACTCACTTGGTGAAAATAAAACTTAACCGTTCGCTAGGCATAGAAAACATACCGAGTACGTGAGTGTGTGTCCTGTAGGTGTTAGTGTTTGCCTTGTTCTTACAGCTAATGATTTATTTATGCAATTTACAGTACTCCATACGGCTTAAATGATTGCTTCTGCTCGTCGTCCTTCTCCCATGCAGCTCTTCTATTGCTAATTGTTTGTTTGTGGTTACTTACATTCTTCAAAATATTTTGCAAACACTTTGCTACATGTTCTTTTTCCCGCACTCCTTCTGACTTCTGCTTTAATTTACAATGGGAAAGTTGCGATGTTTACTTTACATAACATTTACGTTAAAAGGGAAAGCCGGGAAAGGGGCGCTGCTTAAACGATTCCTATGGCTACATTTACATACAAGTCTCAAACGGTCGGGGTTAGCCTATATATTTAGTTAGTCCTTACAATGCTATCCGCTATAATTTACGATATCTACGTTAAATGTTACCCGGAAACACTTGTGTTCTCGTCTGTTCGATTTCGGTACAACAAACTTAAGGCGGGAGAATTAAAGTCTGGATGGGTGAGGTGACGTGAGATTGCTGAACACAGTTTGCTTAGGACCCGGCGAAAGTTCCGGGGAAAGTAAAGGCGATAAATTATTTAAATGCAACAGTGAAGCGGATGTGGCCCAAATTAAAATTTCATAAACTAGAGCACACTACAAAGGGAGAAGTCCTTAATGCCACTCGCGATTTTCGTCCGGAATTCCCCACTTAGCCTTCCATGCCCGCCCGCACCTCCGCCTTCGCCTTTGCCACCGATTGCGATTCCCATTCGGATTCCGGCACGGCTCCTGCGGAAGGTTCAACAGCCGAGTCCTCGAGCCGGGGAGTCCTTTGTGTTCCGGAGAGCAGGTGTCGCCATGGCGAAAACACATGCCACTTGGCTCTGAAGTGAGCCACCGGCTCGGAACCGCTGCGAAGTGGATCCCAAGGATCCCGAGGAAGTGGTGAAGGGCTGTAAACCCCCGTCCTACCGTCCGTCCCCCTGCCACCGATTGTCAACTAACAACGCCTCCGAGAGTCGGACAACTCAATCGGCACACATACAGGACACAGCAGTCCCTCAACAGCCCAACAACACACACACATGTCTAGTCGTAGGCCCGGGATTTTCTTTGCCTTTTCTTTGCTCTCCTTCATTGTGCTGCTGCTGCTGCGGGGAGGCTGCTGAAAACTTTATATTAAATGAAAAAGTTTTTCAATTACATCAGCGGAAATAAAATGCTGCCAGCTTGCCACTCGAAGCACGCAGCAAACAGAAACAAACAACGACAAGAGGCTTTTGTTTAGCGGCGTCTTTGTTTTTCGGCTTTATTAGGTTAGGTCCTGTCCATTGTTCAGCCAGGTACCCTAGAAAGCCGCAAAAGTCCATCGAAAATGTGGTGCAGTTGGTTGGGGAAGTGGGTCTTGAAATAATCATATTTGTGGGTAAGTAAATAATAAAAATGTTGAAGAAATTAATGTGTTAATGTTAACCCAAGAGGATTCCTAAGGAATTCCACTATAGGCAAATACATAAATATACTTTCATTTCAAAATGATATATTAAAATAAAATGAAATATTTAATTCCTAAATAAATCAGATAAAATATATCCTAGAAAATAAACCAAGGCAATTAGGTATCCGCCCTTCGGCTAGCCCCCGAGTCCTTCCTTCAGAGCTCCTTTCGCTTTTCTGGGACTTCTCCTTTTCGGTCTCGTATTTCGAGTTCTCTTTCTCTCTAACGCTCTCTGCCAATTATTAGGTTAAACTTGGGACTGCCTTTTGTTTGTTTGTTTTTTGCGGGCAAACCAACAAACAGAAAAAAAGGGGGAAGTGTAAGTAACGGCAGGCGAGGACTGCCTGGGAAGGGTGAACTTAGGCTATGAGTGGTTGGTGATCAGCCTGGCCGCTTACAGGGCCACTGAATCGTCTAAGGCCGCTTCCTTCTGGCTCCGGGCTGGCTGCTGGCCGGGTCAAATGTCGCTGGTCTCCTGCCCATCGCCCACGTACCCCTCGTCGGGACTGTCGGCCAAGGGACCGTTAAGTTGTTTAAGTTTCGCAGCCTCCGTGTCGCCCTCCTCGCCGGCAAGAGGCACTGCAGCGGCGGCAGCAGAGGCAGCTTCTTCTAGACGCGGCGACTGGGCTTCGCTCTCGTCCAGCTCGGGAATGCTGCAGGTCTGAGCCTGCGCCTGGCCTGATGCCGGTGCTGGTGGATTCGACTGTCCGGGCGGTGTGGCCACCGCTGGCTGACTGGTGGGCGACTGGGCGAAGCGGTAGCCGGGCAGACAGCTGGGCCACTGCTGGAATGGCGCTGGCATCACGGCCAGATCGCTTTTGTAGCCCTCCGGAGGCGACGGGAATTGGTGTTGCTGCTGCAGGATCTGCTGTTGTTGCTGCTGCTGCAGGATTTGTTGCTGCTGCTGCTGTTGCTGCTGCGGATATCCCTCGGCGGTGAAGCGCACATTGGGCAGCTGATACTTCTCGTAGCTGACCGTGGGACCACGCTGGATGAACTCCGCCTCCAGGCTGTACCGCAGGGTGGGATTGCCGGCGCCACCGCCGGCTGCCGCCGCTGCCTGGAACTGCTGCTGCTTGTGCAACCTGTTATGTGGCAGCGTCCGGTAAAAGTTGGCAGCGGGCTGCACCTGTTGCTGCTGCTGCTGATGCTGTTGCTGCTGCTGCTGCGGTGACTGCTGCACCAGGTGGGCACTGCTGTAGTCGTAGGCGAAGGCCCCGTCCTGGCCCAAGAAGCACACGGGGTTCAGGTGCACGTCCACTTGATGCGGAGCCGGCTTCAGCTGCATGCCCCTGGGCAGCGTGGTCATTGCCTGGGTGAAGCGTCCCATCAGAGGGTGTCCCGCCAGCTGATGCGGGTGCACCCCGGGATGTCCAGGATGCCCGGGGTGTCCGGGATGTGGGGCAGCAGCCAGCTGGTAGCAGCCCTCATACTGTCCACAGTCGCTCTGGGTCTCGTACTCGCCGGCTCCGTCTAGACTCACCGCCGTCTTCAGCTTGTGCTTCACGCTCTCCGCATCGTTGACCAGGTCTGGGTTCTTCTCCTGGTAGTTCCGCAGGGAGGCCGGCGGAGAACAGTAGGCGGCGGCCAGCCCATGGCCATTGCTCAGAAGAAGTGGCGGTGATCCCGGACCAGATCCCATCAGGTTCACGTTCAGTTGCAGCTGCTGCTGCGCGGGATTCGGCGTGGCGTAGAGCAGCAGGTTCTGCTTCATCTGATTGCCCAGGATGATGCCACCTCCGGCCGCACCATTCGCAGCCTTGGTGGGTGTGAGGGTGTCCCCTAGCAGAAGACCGGCGTTACCATTCAGGCTGTCCCCGCCATCGTTCAGGATCGAGGCGCACTTCATCATGCCCGTGTCTTGGCCACTGCCCGAAGAGGAGTCCGTGCCGCCAGCTATGCTGGTCACCTGCTCACACTTCTTGCGCTGCTTGGCCGGCTCCGAGGGCTTCTTGCACTTGACCACAATGGTGCAGAGGAGCACCACGAAGATGATGCCACCGCCGGCACTACTGGCCACTATGTAGTTCATGTAGTCGCGCGGGAAGGAGACCTCGTTGACCACCGGCGGCTCCTTAATGATGACCCGCAGAGTGTAGTTGCTGAAAGTTGTTCCGGCGATGTTTTGGCCCACGCAGGAGAAGGTGCCGTTGTCCTCGGCACCCACGTTGTAGATGAAGATCTCGCTGCGCTTCTCCTCTGCGCCACTGTTGCCGATGGTCTCGTCAATGTAGTAGAACATGTGCAGGTTGTCCATCAGACTGTCGTTGCTCATCACCTGGCCGTTGAACAGCCAGAGGACCTTTGGCTCTGGAATGGCACGCACCAGGCAGGTGATGGACATGTTCCGGCCCTCGCTGACCTCCGTGTAGCTGGACTGAGGACTCACCTCCGGCAGGCAGGCTAGCTGCTCCCGCTGCAGGCCCTTGATCACCTGGCCCTTCAGGCGCGCCGGCTCCATGCACTTGGGCTCCTCGGCGAGGGGAATATTGTAGTTAACCAGCCAGGAATGGACGTCCAAGAGGCGACAGTCGCAGGTCCAGCGATTGCTGTGCAGGCTGATGCCATGCAGCGACTTGGGCAGGATGTGGTTGCCCTGGATGAAGCCAATCCGGTTGCCGTCCAGGCGCAGCCACTCCAGATTGTCCATGCCCACGAAGGCTTCGTTCTCGATGCGCTCCACCTGGCAGTTGGACAGCTCCAGCGTGGTGAGGAACGACAGGTGGCGGAAGGCCGAGGTCTTCAGCTCACGGATGGGATTGCCGCTCAGCGAGAGGCGCATCAGGGAGCTGTAGTCCTGAAACGTCTCGCTCGGCACATTTTGCAGGGCATTATCGCTGAGGTCCAGCTCCACCAGGTTGGTGAGACCCCGGAAGGCCTTCTCGTGGATCCGAATCAGCTGATTGCGGGACAGGTAGATCTTCTGCAGGTTGAGCAAGTCCATGCGCAGGAAGCGCTCCGACTGCAGCACCTGCAAAGCGTTGCCGCTAAAGTTGAGCACCTGGGTGCCGGGGTCCATGCCCTCGGGCAGGTTGGACAGCTGCTGGCCACCGCACTCCACGGTCTGCTTGCCGCCCTTCCACTTGCACACACATACCTCGGGCGGACAGCTTCGCACCGGGTTCGGGATCAGAGTAACCGCTGCAAGGAGCACTATCCAAAATTGCTGGCTGCAACCCATTGTCTCAAGTGCTCCGAGATTGACTCTTTCGTTTTTGTTCAAAGAATTTGTTGTGATTTTTCGCTTTTTAGCTGACTTGGTTCTTGGGTAAATATTTTCGCCAGCTGGGTCACGTTGGCATGTCAAGTTAGGCCGTGGAGTCGGCTCCGCGGGTAAATGTTATTAGCCGATCGAAGGCGGTCACGTCTATGCGAGCGGAGTCGGGCCTCGAGAGGAGGAGCGCTTCTGCCATTATTGTTGCTATCGGTGTGCCGCTCATCGTTGTTGTGGCGCCGCCGCTGCTTTTGTCATGGCTCCCACTTCCGCTTCCACTTTAACTTCTGCTGGCACTTCTACCGCCTCGGCTTCAGCTGCTGCTCCTTGCCGTGTCCTTTGTATTAATTTCATAAAAATGTCAGGCTCTTGATTCCCGCTTGACAGCGCCCCGAAGTAGGCAATGGGCTCCGCGGCTATTGTCGTCCCTTGTGGCTTTCCGACTTTCTCCGCAAGCCTTTCTCCTTCGTTATCCTTTCTGCCCGCACCGCTTTTGCTTTCCTTTTTGCGCTCTTTTATCTCCTGGCAACGTTGTTTCACCACTGGCAGAGAAAGGCTTTTGTCCTTAATGAAATTATAATGTAATGCATTTGCCGCGTGTTCTTGTCGAAGTTGTTTTGTGTGTCCTTAAATGGCGGTTCCTGAAAGAAAATTAAAAAAGAGCCAAAAGAGAAGGGATTAGTCAAGAAGGGGAAAACGAAAATGTGCTCATATTGGTTTTAAGTTTTCTCTTTTCTTGTTTTAAAATTAATACGGGAACTAATTGGGTGATGAGTTTTGTTTTGAAGTAATACTTAAATTCTTAATTAAATGTATCATAGGTTATACCTCACTTTATTTATTTGGAATTTGTTGACTTAAACTTCTATGTTATGTGCAATTTTATTAGATTTAATTTCCATATTCAAATATGCCATTTATCATCTGCATAGCAAACCAATATTAATTACAAATCGATGATTCAAAAATATAACCCAACATAAATATATTAAAAATGCATAAAATATTTTCAATAAATCCCCAGATATGTTTTGCATTTTTGTATTACAATACAACTAATTTTCTAGCGTGCGATTAACGCACAAATAAATTGAAAATAATTTGGCGCATTATCTGCGTGACATGGCTCCATAAATTGTCCTTGAACGAGGTAATTTATTCCCAATAATAAACTTACACATTCGCACAAGCTGGCTGATTTATTTTTAATACGGCTCACAGCCAAGTGCAACTGTGATGTTCGTGTTTCAACAAGGTCCGGGCATTATTCAAGTGTTTGTTTTCTTTTATAATGAATCGCATCGGATGAAGTTGGCTCGATTTCAGCTTGAAAGCGGACTTTCCAGAGCAACAATAAGCTAATTATTGTACGAATCGATATCACAGTTATGTAAATGCATATCCGGATGGATAAAAATGAAATGAAAATCGCAATGGCAGTCGCATCCCTTCGTTGACACAGCGAAAGCACGAATTGAGTTGGCATTGTCCGACTTTAATTGGATGGAAATGGATTGGTCGCTTTGTTGACATAATCCCAATAATTTGCTGGCCCCATTAAGGCGCATCATTATGTTTCCACCTTGCGCCCGACGTTATTTGCGTATTATTCATATTTTTATGAGGGCGGTTCATTAAATTGTCCAGGTTCAGGACCAGTACCAGGACCATTCCGACATTTATATTTGTCAAAATTAATCTAAGTGAAAAACAAAAGACAGACCGAAGTAGAGCAGGAAACGAGAGCAATAAACAATTGAAAATGTCAGGCATAAATCATGCAACATATTGCACGGTGGCTGCCTTAGTTAAATAACAGATAAATTACAGGAAAATTAACTTAAATGCAGGTTTATTGTGCGCACCAAGGAATTGCGAGAAAGCAGCATAAAACAAAGCTGCTGATTTCCCTTACCCTGTGTTTACACTAAAGAGCTCTTACTTTGGGAACCCGAGCTGGGCTGGACGCACAAAAACGGATCCGAAAACGGAAAAGATTCCGTCGCTTCATTAGCTGCCATTTCGGCGCCCATCTTCTGGCCTAAAAATTACCGACAGACTAGAATTTCAGCTGGCAGAGAGACGAAAACGAACCGAACCGTCTGGCGGCAATGCAAATGCGTAATGGATACTCGGAAAGTGACTCGATGTGGCAGGCACCTGAAGAGGCTGTCCTGCGACGTTATTAATAACCGAACATTAATCATGGCCACCTGCTTTCGGCATTCGCTCAAATGTTTAGTGCTTAGCTTGTAATTGAAGCCGAGATTGTTATGATACACCGAACCGGAGAGCGCACTTAAGCCTCTGACTTACTCCTAATGGGAGTTTGTTAATTACGGGAAATGTATGGACATGGACATGGAATCATTTCACAAAACAACACATAATTGTGTTATTGAAATACAACAATTAATTTATTTTATTGCCATATTTCTCGGATACATCTCCAACCGAGCCAATTAATATCGTATTTCTGGAAATAATTATTTTAAATGCCTCTTTGACAATTCTAAACATTAACATCGCTTGTTAATTTAAGAGTTTTCCAGTGGTTTCCTGCTGTTTGTCGGTGAGCTTAAGCCAGACTGAAATTTTAATTAAATTTTTTGGGAAGCGTGAGCATAGAAAACTGGGAAATTTTCTTTCTCATTTGGTTTGAAGCTTGTCAGCAAACATTTTTTGACATTTTCATTTGTCAGTTATGAAGCAGACACAGACACGAGATAGAAAATCCTGCCATGCAGTTGTGTGAGTGTGTGCCTGCGCCCATTTATTATATCCTTATCACAAAGTGATTTGACAGTCGAGGAGACCAGCAGGCAGTTCAACCTCTGCCGAATGTGTAACACTCAACTCGGAGCCCGGAAAAGTCTGTGAAACTTTTTCTATTTTGTGTGATTTAATAAGACGACATGAGCGTAGAAGCCTCGGGCAATTCGAGAGATTTGTTCAACTCCGTCCGGCTACTGCCGGAATTATACGGGCTAGATAAATATTTATTTTATTTTCACATGTCGTGCCCGGCTCTGACACGTCCCCTAAACTGCTGTCATTGGAAATAATTTCAATTTCATTCCATCGGCTGCTAGCTGCTAGCTGCTCCGAAAAAATCAATAGGCATTTACACCAAATTGACCTTTCACTCACGACCAGATGAAAATTTCATAAGAAATTGATTGTGCTATCTATCGGGTTGCTGTGTGAAGTGAAATCCCTTTGAAATATTGATGACTCTGATGATACCGGCAATCGTGTTGGATAATTTGTGTGCGAAAAAGGATTTCACTGCAGCTTACAAGTTATTTTGTCCCTCTGCCTGTACAACATGACGTATGCGTGATAATTAAGTGTGTAAGTTGTACAGCAAAGCGAAGGAGAGAAAGATTTATTGAGCTGCCTGGACGTTTATTTTGTCAATAACAGTATTAATTACCAGTATTGGAGTTATTTATGCTGTTTAAATAAAATGTGCCTTGTATTTCTTGTTTCAAGTGAGATAATCACCAAAAGAATATTGGAAATGTAAAGTTTTAAACCTTAAATAGCATTCGAACCCCACATTGGCTCTGTTTTGGGGGCAACTTAATAAATTGCCCCATCAAGTTTAGGCCACACTCTATTCCCTAATACGAATTTAGGCGCTTGAGCTTGGAAAATCTTCGTGGAACCGCACAGTTTTATGACTAAAGTGCCGCCTAATAAGCCAAAGCTAATTAAAAACTTATCAACAGCTGCGTTAAAATGCCAATTTGGGAGGCGTTAGCCAGTTGCCGCTGGCAACGCGCGGCCAGACCGCAGTAAACAACTCGAGGCGGCTTCGTGGAAGGCCAACAAATTGCATTACTGAATTTCGCCAAAACACTAATTCAAAAGAGGCTCCATCCAGCTCCATGATAGAGGCCTCTTTAATTTGCACTTGGACGTGAAGCCAGTCCTGGAGGGACTTCAAAGGAGCCCCCGGGAACATGTCATAACACGGCGAAATTAAAATTTACATCACAACTTAAGCGACGTCCGGACGCGGGCTTTCGTCCTTTATTTCTCATGCTTTTTTTCGCTTCTCCTTTTTTGGCAGGCAGAGCACTTAATTTGGCACATTGCCGTGCATATCCTGGCAGCAGCAGCAGGACGACGACAACCATCCGCCCAGGTGCAGCCACAGTGGCGACAACAAGCAGCATTTTGTTGTAGAATGCATACATTTTTTACAACCTTCCACTAAAGGAGCGCAATGCCATCAGCCAGACTCAGTGTTGTCAGGTAAAGTTTAGAGAAAAGTTGGGTTTCTTTTCTTAAATTTAATCAGGAATCAGATATATGGTATTTTAAATTATTTTTAGAAACAAAAGCTTACTACACGCCTTAGTATATCGATCAACAAAGTCCTTAAATATTTTTGGAACTAATTTAAACACTACTAGTATTATTATAACATACTTATAAAATTATACTAAGACTTTAAATGAGTAAAAATATAATACCCTTTCACAATTAATATTGAATATATGGAAACTGAAATTTTATATATATTTTATTTAATTATCAACTTAAAAAGATATGTAAATATATCTTAAAAATATCCATCTGTACAGCACTGACAACACAAGCAAAAAAAAAAAGAAAAAAAAACGCGGCAATGGTCATAAAACTTATACCTGCTCTGCGAATTACAAGCCCGCAACTAGCCGCAGTAACAGCACCGTGGAGAGATGGGCGTGGCAGCAAATAAAATTACGCATGCAATGGCAAAATAAAATATGCATCAAAAATAAGCTGCAGCTGAATCCGAGAGGTGCAAAAAATGCCATGGCTTACAGCAAAAAATATTTATATAAAAGTAAATAAATGTGGTGGGACTTTTGGGTTCGTTAAGCTCTGCTGCGGGTCGGAATGCAGCGCTGACAGGTCCACGGGCTGAGTCAGTAAATTGGTTGCATAATTAATAAGCCAAGGATTATAGTTCCTAGAGTGCACGTAGAGAGGAGACCCAAGAAATGTGTGCTTTATTTCGGAGCAATTAAGTCATCGGGCTTCCTCGAGGGCATCACGACTTCGACTCGACGTTAAGTATACGTGGCGAGTCCTCCTGTTTTATGTTAATTTCCACTTTACGCTTGCCAACACAAACACAAGCGGCAACACAAGTACAAATATATGAATATGAATGTAATCCAAACACAAGCGTTGTGCGGATTTTCACTTAAAAGATTTTTGCAGCAGCTGCTGCCGCCCTAAAAGCTTTAAGAGCCTCGCGCCCCCTTCTCACACGGAGCGTATAAAAAATCAACTAATTTTCGTTTTATGCTGCTGCAGAAACATTTTTAATTTAAGTGCGTCTACACACCCATGGCAGCCCTCACTAACAGCCTCTAAAATTTTAATAGCTCACACATTATAAACGCAAATAAACGCCTTTGCCTGTGGCAGTGCCAGTGCCTCCTTCTCTGCCTCTGTCGGCATTCCTTTGAGCACTTTCGTCCTGCCGACAGTGAGTTCCACATTTCGATGTACATTTGCCTAGCGCAGCTTAAGTTGTTTGTGGCATGTGCACTTAGAGAAACGAACGAGACCCACCCTTACTGGCGAAAAAGTTTTCCAGGGTCCGTCGCACACTTAAGGGGATTTCCCTTTTCTTGCAACTTAAAGGCACTAAAGTTGCACAGAATTAAGCATACTTCCAGGCACTCAGCGGCGTATTATGTTTATCATTATGTTTATACTAGAAGTGTGTTCCCTAATGTTGCCGCTCTCTTGGCCAACAACAGCTGCTGCCCGGAAAGTTCATTTTGGCCATAAGGTAGTCAGGCGGGAAGTCGGTGTTGCCGGGGAAATCATAGCACTGCACAAAACTTTTTAATTGCTTTTAAAGTTTCGCAAATATTGTGGAGCATTTTTCGCCATCGAAAACAAATATCAAAACGGATTTTTTACCCAAAAACGAATTGTCAAAACATAACTAAACAGAGGAGAGAAAGTTGTTCGGTTCAACGACTTCCTTTTGTTCGGTTTATTAACTTTCCATGTACTCTTATATGCAGATTAATTGCTTTTTAATATAAGCAAAAAAGTTTTTACTCAAAAAAACAACAGCTGTCAAGGGGAAATATTTTTGCATAGCATTGAGCTAAATTTGTTTTTTATATTATTGGTTTCCCGCTCAAACAACATTGTCAAAGAAGCTTCAAAGTTGCGGTTTAAAATCCACAAGGTTTTGGTTGCCTGGGAAAAAAGTATATTTCATTTTTAACTTAATTTAATTTCTTTCCTTTAATTAAGCACCTCATGTGTGTGGGTTTTTTATTAACCAAACAAATTCCGTTTCAGATTCGAAATACGTAGATTGTATTTTTTATCCCACTTTTCAGGATCATTCAAATGCAGCAAAGGTCCTTCCGTTTTTTGTCTCGCATTTTTATTGCCTTTGCGTAATGTTTAATTATACGCTGGCTGATGATGTCCTGATAGCTTTTTCTGCTCGCCTCGTTCTTTATTTTTTTTTTGCGCATAAACATAACGCAGTTTATATTTTATTTATTTTTCCCTTTTATTTTTTCTCCTTTGCAGCCCAGCTTTTTTGGGAGGGAAACCCGTCTAAAAACCAATCATAAAAACCCTGCCGTTGTCGAGCGTCTGCCAAACGTTTTTATGACATTTTCCTGACTGTGAGATCCCTGCGAAGCCACGCCCCCGCGCCCCAAGCTATCCACACATGCGGCTGGGTAATTTGCCATAAAAAATTGGAGCACAGGCTCGTATTTGTGCAATTTCACAGAAATTGTCAATTTGCACTCCCCCAAAGTCTAAGCCGGAATGATGATGACGAGGAATGTCAGTGGCATAGCGGTTGAGGGGGTTAATAGAGGGGATTGGGCTTGGGATAAGGCTAGGGTTTTATAAGGACTCAAGTAGATAAGAAGGGAGCAGGCAAATACGCGCTGATATTTTTATGGATGTGCTGTATGCATTGGAAAATCGACTGTTAACATTTAACGCTGCAAATTTAACCGCATTTATGCGTTCTTTTCGGTACGCCCGACTTTATTTGACTCTCATTTAATTTCACACACTGGCTGGCCCTAAAAATTGGCATAACAATTACGCCGGAAATAGGCAATGACACTGGAGTGTAGCGTGGGCGGCGGATGTAAGCGCCGGACTCTCTGGATGCGACTATTTGCTATCTGCACTGCCCCAACAATGGGGCAGCCTCAATGGCACGTAATTGCACTGCACACAGACGGGGGCGGCAGAGGCACAGTGGGTCAAAATGTTCGCATACGGCACACGAAGAACACTGTGATGGGTAAGGCTAAATATCGCTCTAAAGAGGATGATGGATGTCTAAGGAAGTTCCTCTTGGACTTGGATATCTAGCCCTTATTTAACTTGAATTAAATTCCATTAAAAAAAAATATTCTATTTATTTCTTCAACTAACCTATATAATAAAAAAAATAATATAACATTTCAGACATTTCCTCTTTAAAAACTTCATCACACTGTCTCTGTCACTATTGTGCAGCACTGCAACATATCCTTGCAACTAACGCTTCCGTTTCCGTGCGTCAAGGAGACGACGGCTCTCTTGTTGCTCGACTTGCCATTGAAGTTGCTGCAATTTTCGTTGCCATTTCAGTTGTTGCTGCCATTTTGCTCGTTGCTCTTCAGGCCGCCGCCTTTGTTGTCGCTTGCCGTGTGAATGAGTGCAATTAGCAGTGCCACTTGCCCCCCAACGATGCCGTTTTTGTTTGTGTCCGGCTCTGCTGCTGCTGATCTGTCGAGCGGCTTGCATTAAAAATTAATTGTCCTGTCTGTGGCTCGGCAAACAGCCCCTCGCTCTGTCTGGTCCTTTCTCTGCTCCTCTGCATTGACATTGTTTTGGGTAGTGATTGTGCAGCACAAAAGTCGATTAAACAAGAAAATTGTCTGGTCTTAGAGTCTTGAAGGACCTCGAAATACTTGAGAGTACCATTAAAAGTGACTTTGAAGCTAGTTAAAGCCATAACTACCTTGAGATTTAATGGGTTACAGTAAGATTTTAAAAGCGATGAGCAATGAGGAATAGGTAAAAATAATAGTGATTTACCTTTCAGTTTTTTTATGTTCTCTTTAATATTTGCTAAGCTAAGCTGTCTACTGACTTTGTTTAATAATTCACAGAATTTATAATAAACATGCTGAAAATATCGATTTAAGGCTTAATGAAACACTACATGTCCATCAACTCATACTCAAAGACCCCGAAAATGTGAAAGAAAATAAAATTAAAATGCTAAAATTTCGTTAGGGATTCTGTTTGTGCTTGATTGTGCCATAAATATATGGAAATTAAATGCGTCGCAATATCCTTCACTTAAGCCCACCGGCTGCCTTTAAGAAGGATTAGCAAGCTGAATTCCCTTGCGTTTGTTCGCAATGTATTGGGATTTCCTGGGGGCTGAACAATTTTTGATTAAAATTACATTTTGGTGCGGCCTTTGAAGTGTTGGGCTTTGGACGTCTGTCTTACACCTTCCCCTTGTTCCCAGTCACAGTCCCAGTCTCAGTCCCTTTTCCTTTTTCCCCATTTTCCCAAACCCAAGCCTGTTTTGGCCGGGTCAATATTTTGCCAGCTTGGGCGACGCACGTGAACGCTTGAATGAAAAATCCTTCGGCCGAAGAGAGGATACTATGGTCACGTTCTCGCCGGTGCCTTCGCTACGGGATTTCGTACCTTTTTCCGACTGGCATAATTCGCCGGCTTGGCCACGTTAAGGTCCCGGCCCTGATGGATTGTTTGACTAATTAATTTTGCTAGAAAATTTCACAAAATTGCATTTGGCCCGGGCCAAAGTTATTAAATTTTTAATGGATGCTTAAAGGCCCGAAGGGGCTTTATGTGTTTTTATTTCGCCTCTGCCAGCGACCATCTGTTTAGCATTTAAAGTGATTTTCATTTGGATTTTTTCGCTTAATGCTATTACGTTCTGTTCACTTTGCCAGCTCCTTTCGCCTCCTTTAGCTCCTGGCTCTCAATTATTTAGCCATTGACAATTAGAGACTTTCGCAGATGCTGCCGCCATCTAATGCGATTTTGCCTCATTATTCCCAGCAATTGTTCGTTTTTCCAGCGATTTTCTTGGCAAATTAAATTTGATTCATTGAATTCCTTTGCTCCCATTATCGTTCTTTTCTCTGTGTGGTCAAGTGTCGCCATGAATCGAGTGCAAAATAATCAATGGGTTTAAAAATACTGCTCTTTCATTGCGTTTCTGACTACTTCCAAGACGAAGAAAAGAGTTCTAACTAAAAGGAAAAATTAGAGAAAATATTGAGCAGTTTTAAAAATTTGAAATTGTATACTCACACCTCTTATAAAAATATTAATGTTAATCTTTAAGTCATTTGTTCTCATTCCTTAAATTTGTATCTGCTTATGTTCCAGTTATTATTTGCATTTAGTTTCGCCTGCTAAACGATGCAACTAATTTAAATTTTCCATTCCGGACAGCTTGGAACATTTTCGGATCCCCAAAGACTTGTCGCAGCATCTGCTTTGATCTCTCGCGAATGCTGTGTTTTCGTTTAATTTCGCTCCGACTCGAATGCAGAGGGGTAAATATGGCACAAAATACAAAAAAAGAAGAGAGAAAAGAGCGCCGCCAAGGGAAAAAAAGTGGGATTCAAAGTAACTGAGGACCTGTGGGCCTCTGTGGACAGGCCCTAAAACGCCTCGATTCCGAAACTCGGTCGTTTGATCTGCGCCCCCGGCGCATTGTCACCGTCCGGAGACTAATTAGCGCTTGTGCTATAAGGAATGTACTCTATGGATAGGAATGCACATGCGATTAATTAGGCGACAATATGCTCGGCTGTCATCTGAGATTTGGCCGGTGAGCGAATGGGGAACTCTTTGCGAAATCCCTGGGAGTTAGCTTCGCGGCAATGTTTCATTTCATTTCGTTTCGTTTGATTTGATTTAATGCGATTCCATTTGTGTCGTTCTCCGAATTCGTTTTCCTAATTCGCAATTGTGTGTGCACAGTACACACACACGGGAGAACAGGGGCACAAAAGTCTGATTGTCTAAAAGAGAGTGTGTGTGTGTTTTGCGCTTGATTTTGTTTGCGCAAAAAATTTATTTCCGTTTTTCTACATTTGCCAAGGACAATACGAATTTCAGAAAGAATTTAACAAAAGGTTAAAGTTTAATAAATGTTTATTACAAAAGTTATTAAAATAGAATGTAAATTATAAAAATTAATATTTTCGAGTTACTTAGAAACCATTAGCATCTTTTTCTTTTCCATTAATTTCTAGGTAACTTAAAAATATTTACTTTTTTAATCTCCTGTATTAGTACAAACATTATAGATTGAGAGATTCCTATTAAATGTTAATGAATTCCCAATTACTTGATTTATTTATATTTAGCCTGACAAATGTTAGGGTATTCATCTAACGTCTAACTCTGTGTAATTATTTCTTTCTTTCTTCTTGGCTGCCAGCGCAATTGTGGCTTGTTTACACGGCGTTGCCAGCGTTTCGTTTCATTCTGCGGTCTGCGCTCTAATTGCGCCTTGGCAATATATCAGAGCAGACCCTCACCTGCCGCTCAGGTGGCATACACCCCTCGAACACACACACACACAAGCACACACACTTTCACATTCACGTATGTTATGTAGATAGCTCTCCACTTTGGTGTTTTTTGCGCTTTTTGTGCTCACGGCGCTCTTCCTTAGCCAGCTGCTGCCGTTTTGCCATTTGCTTACGCGTTAAAGCTGACAGGTAAAATGGATTTGTTACGGCAATAGAACAGGTAACTGGACGGGGGTGACAGGTGGCGGTGGTGGTGGAGGCAGATTAAGGGAAGAGAATGCAAGACAGGTGAGAAGATAACCCACAAGTTGGCGGTATGCAGCTGGGGGAGAAAAAGCTGGGATTATTCTACGCTTGCAGAGCAATTCTTGAGCATTATGGTAAAATATTGGGTAACCGGAAACATAACAACAGAGACATTACGTTTAATACGAATTAAATTGAAACAGAAAAGTGTTATAACATATATTTCTAATAATGTACCTCAACTTATTTTAGTTTTCACTTAACATTTCCATCAAAAGTAAAAGTTAAAGTTACACTGGCCTTTCGGACTGATCGCGTTCATGTGCAACAAAGTTTAGCCCTTTTGCACATAGGAAATGGCACGCAACGTACAAAATATACGTCGTTGGTTTTTTCTGGTTTTTTCTTTGTTTGTACAATACAAAAGAGCAGCAAAAGCACCAAAATGATTGACCAGTGCCACTTCATTTTTAAGCTTTGAAGAAGTAATTCAATTCTGGAGCTAAACAAATGGGGGAAGCAATACTTATAGAAGATTTGCAACCATTAATAATCGCATTTGTATCGCTTGTACCATATATAACAAGATTTTTTAGCACATTGCACGCTTTAAAATACTTTTTTACGTGAATTTTAAGCTCGCAGAAAGCATTCTCCAAAACAAAATACAGTACACAAGTGTGTGCAACAAGGACCTGTACATTATTCCGACTGATCCTTGCTGGTCTGGCTATGGGGAGCAGAACTTTTGGCCAAATCGAAAAACACATTTGAATAATGAGAGCGTTGAGAGCTGCTGCAGTTTTGCTGAGTGCTCTGTTGCATTGTTGCCACAGGCTGGAAGCTGGTAGCTGGTAGCTGCAAACTGGCAAGCCGGCAAGCTGGCAAGCTGGCAGGCAGCAGCTGCTCCTGTCTGATGTCCTGTCCCCTGACAGCCTTCCACTGTCGGCTGCCGGCCACTGACATTTTGGGATTTCGTACTCAAAATTTGAGCTCCTCGCCGCATTATGCATGCAGCCCCCGCTGCAATGGCCATAATAATGGTAAGCACTCGCTGTCGGAGTCGCAAAGTTTTGGACTTGCTGCTAATTGTGCCAGGAGGAGAAGTTTACCCATTTTAGCATTTGCAATCGTAGAAGTTTGCCGACTGGCAGCTAATTTTTGCCAGCTGTCAGCGCTCTCCATATAAATCCCTCAAAGTCAACAGCACTGCACCCACGTGACACATCAATTCCATCATACGTACATGCATGCATATATCCAGCATATACATCCAGCATATATCCATCATATTGCAATCGTCAGTTGTGTCGCCGCATGCAACGTCGCTTATCGCTCAGCTCTGTAATGATGGCTGCCAAGCAGACCCCGAAATCCCCCAAAATATCCATCTACCCGAACTTCTGTAGTACATTTTTCATAACGCAATTCATGTTATTCATGTGCCAGCGACAAGTCATCCCTCGGATCACAGTCTGCAGGAGATGCACAGTGGTTGGGGATTGGCTTTCGAGTGACAGCCGAATTGATTGCATTGCTGACTAGACAGTTCTTTTTAATTTTCGTAAATGCACTTGGCAGCATATGTGGACTTTGTTTTCTATGAAAGCTAAAAGTTTGAGGTGTATTTTCTATCCGATTTAGAAATCAATTTATATTTTAAATCTGTGCCTCTTTTCGGCTACAAAATCTTGGTACAAAATCTTCAAAATACAAGCTGTCTTGTCTTTAAAGAAACTCCTCCACTAAGCAGCTTGGTTTCACTGTTGACCTTATATAAGTTAACCTTATTAAACTATAATTTTTGTATATTTGTACACAGTAAAAACTAAAGGGAATCTTTTACTAAAAATACTACTTTAAAGATTGAAGAGCATCTCTATATTATTTTCAAAGACTTCATCCATTACTATTTCCTTCGACTGCTGTGGCAAAGTAATCAATTTAATATTTACCCATTTCCACTTAATACCTCCACATTTGGGTTATTTATGTTGGCGGACTATTACATGCATCGCCCACTGTGCGATGTCATAAAAATTGTCTCATTAATCATCGCACGACATGCCTCGAACTCGGGGACTCCCATTCCCCCCCCATTTCTTGGGCTCGCGCGTTCGTGATGTTCGCCAGCTCAAGGGGCTATTTTTGTACTGTTTGCAGGAAACATGGACTTAGTGTGAAAATCCAGCCAGCAATTAAAGTGGCTCCGTTCCATTTCATTTACATTTTCACATCCACAATCACATCCACACCCTGACTCCAGACTCCAGACCTCGAACAAGTGCAGGCAGCATAAATCAAAGGAGTTTCCCCTTCGGTAAAGCGCGCGTTTTATTTTTACTGGCGTGGCATTTTAAATTGTCTGCGCCATATTTAAAATAGCAACTAATTAATTTATTTTTTCACGCCCCGGCTGGGAAGTGCGCATTAATAAACAATTAAGTCGTTTTAATTGCAGTTTGCCTTGTGGATTATAAATTTCCGAGTGGAAATCGCCTCCCGGCAGCCAGGCATCCCGGGCTCCCGGGTTCCTATAATGGGCCAGAGCTCGAAACTAAATTCGTTTATTATTGATCAGTTCGGGGGCCATAAGCTGCTTAACCTGGCCGGGTGCCCAAGCCACCCGTGGAGCCGGCTCCTTTTCCCCGGAATCAGGTGTTCGTGCCTGCTGCTAGGCACTTGGCCAATTCCTGGAAAATTTGCTGCTCACTTTGCTAAGCCGAAAGTCTGCGGTGCACACATGGTCCATGTCCTAGGTAATTAAGTTTGGAAACTGAAGCCCTAAAATGTATAATTTTCAACTCGAGCTTACTCTCATAAATATCACTGTCTTGGGAAATTTTCAAGAAATGTTGAGTCTGAGCTTCCTTGAATTTATCAAAATATCTTGTTAACTTATAGAGAATTCTTCTGCTTAAGTCCCCAAGCCATTATTAGCCCGAGTGCTGGAATTTTTATGTTCGGGTTCGAGGAATCATCTTCAACTTGACGCCCATTCATTTACATACCTTTCAAGAGCTTTCCGCGCAGTTTGTGGATCTGCAAGTGGAAAACAAGAAAGTTCATTTTAATAAAATAATTAATTCAAAGAAACGTCTTGTTCAATCCACCCCGGGCTGACAGTCTCTGTTCTTTCAGCATAAATTTTAGCACTGGCGGAAAAACATTCGCTGCCGTCTTGGCCAAGTTAATATGATGGGACACGTTAAGCAGGCTTGAATGATGTGTATCAAGGACGAGCGGCAAAAAACTACCAACTGTGTCAGCAAAAAAAAGGGAAAAGCCGAACAACAACGGAACAGCAACTCAGTGCAGTGTCTGCTTGGAAAAAAAGAAAGGGAAGACAAAAAAAGGACTACGGCCAGGACGATGCTGTGGCTGAGTCTGAGGCCGAGAGGAAAACAAAATGGGAATGACGATAGACATTGAACACGAAAAGGGAAAATGGAGCGAAGACATTAGCCTGGAATGACAGCAGCAAGATGCGAGATAGACACTTGGCTTATATCAGTTCTGTTCTACTCTGGTCTTCGTCCTTTCCGCAACTTGTCCCCCCCGCCCCTCATCCATTCCCCGGGATAACAATAGCAACTTGCAACCGAAAGGCGTCAAAAGTGCGTGCAGCAAATGGAGGCAAGCTCGGTGAACAACAAATGCCAATTGACTGACAGTCGTAGGAATGCTTTCAATGGAAATTCGGCAAAGCAGAAAGCCGTTGACTTTCTAAACAATTTTTGTGAAAAGCATTCAGTAAAAATATGTGCAAAATGGGAAAGTCATTACTTAATCAAATATTCTTGAAGGTCTGTTTCAGAATCATTTCTTTAAAGTATGAAGTGTTTGGTTAAAAAACCGAAGAGCAAGTTTAAGAGTCTGATAAAAATAAAAGGTATCACTTTTTTAAAGTGTGAAATAAATATTTAAGAAGAGCAAACAAATTATATTTTTTATTATTGTATTTAAGACGGAAAAATAAGTGACCAGAACTATATAATATAGCTAGTTCTAATATTACTGTATTAATTATTTTTTACAAAATTAAAATGGAAATAAATAATTATAAATATTGCATGCTCTAGAGGTTGTTAGGATAATTATCCAAATTAGGAACACTACTATTAAAATTCATAAACTCAACGATATTTAATTTATTTTAGAGTATACCTTAAATAGACTTTAGTTTAATCAATTACTCTTCAAATAGTGACTTAACTTTACATACAAACTACTAACATTTATTTTCAAAGCTTTTCTATGTGGCCTTCGTTTTCCCACTTTCCTTGTATTATAAATAATACAAAGTAATCGACTTTTTGCACCAAACTTTCAGCCTCATTTCAACCTTTCAGCAGTGCAGTATTTTGTTTTTCTTGTTTTTTTTTTTTTTTGCTGCTGAGAGTGTGCCAAAGCTGGAGTCTTAGTAAGCAATCTGTAACATGTTGCCAGTTTGAGTTTTCTATTGAAAAGCGCTTTCCGTTTTTCCGGCCCAAGGACAGCTGGCTTGGCCTACATCCCTGCACTCGCATTCGCATTCTCATTCAGATCCACGCACACATATACAGCGACTTATTCATCGCTCACTCACTTAGTCAGCGTGCCGCCCAAGGATCGATGGAAATGTGGCAGGGGACGGGGTATGGAGGAGCAGAAGACGCTGCTGCTCCTCCGACGAGTCCTTTTCCTTCTCCGTCTCATTGCTGGGCAAATACAACGCCGGCAGCTGGCTCAGGCTTTTATTTTCCATTTCTAGCTGAGCCCTAAGTGCAGATAGAGAAATGCCTTTCATGCCGCTGCTTTAGTTTAAATATTTATGTAAGCGCGGCATTTCATGGGAAATATTTCCCAATTGCCGAAGAGGCTTGTTCAGAAGTATTTTGCTTTTCTTATTATTGAAATAGGTTCGGACTGGGGGGGCTAAAGCCAAGTACTTTTACCATCTGCAACTGCATTTTGGCAAAGGAATTTCTGCAGGCTTTTTAAGCTATTAAATTTATAGGATTTTTGGGAAAATTATGAAGCTTATTCTTTTGGCTTAGAATCCTAATGAAGTGCTTAGATTTCTGTCAAGTTTTTTTTTTAAATATTTCTTAAAAATATCATTTAATTTGTAGACTAAAGAAACCAATCTTAGAGCAATATAAAATACTATAAACTTTCGACTTCAACTAACTTTGGACTGATTCACAAACATACATAGTAAGAAATTCATTCGAATTCAACTAAATTCATTGAGACGTTAAGTGGCCCAAGGTTTCTTTCTCTAACTCGACTTGAAATTAAATCTCCTGCCACTTTCTTTAAACTCCGCTTACACACACACACAGCTCCTGGCATCCAAATTCGAATCTATTTATATCAATTTACTCACTTCAGTGCCGACCTGACAGACAATTTCCCAGGCACAGACCCCGGCCCGGACACAGATCTCGTGGTTGGGCAATTTTTCAACAGATAAAATCAAGACCGAACAAATCAAATCAAATGCAGACAACAGCACAAAAATGTTACAACTAAGGAGCGCACACTCACACACGTGGCGGTGGCAACTAAGGAACTGTTGGAAACAGCAATAACAGCAAACAACAAAAGTAAATTAATAGAAAACAATAACAATTCCCTTTATTATTATTACTGCAGTGAGTCGAGGGCAGACATCGAAGTGAGTTCTTCTCTGGGAGAGATTCGAATTTGTTTTGCCTGCCGTTTGCCGTTCCGAGTTTGTTGTTTTGTAAATGCCCAAGTTTTTGGCTCCTAAAGTGTCTGTGGCTCTGGTTGTGGGCTGTGCATGTGATTTACACAACGGTATGTAAGTAAAATACAAATCATGTTCCTTACGCTCGGCTCGGCCTTGCCCCGAAAAGTGAGCCACACTCTTTGACGTCGGCCCACGGGGCGGATGCGTGACGTGGTAATATCTGAGCCTTGTCCTGGCAAATGGTTGAGTTTTCTTTGGCTTCCCGTGTATTTTTCTTCTTGCTAAGCACAACAATAGCAGCCAACGAATCAGGCTAAATGGGAAAAAGTATCAAAGAAGTCTACATGAACTGTTTAAATACTCTTTTTATGTAATTTTGGAAATAAACTCTATGAGGAGATTTTTTACTGATGATCTATCATTAAATTGAATGTTTTTCAAGTTAATCACATTTAAAATAAAATTTTATTTACCAAAAAATATTGTAAATTATATTATTATCTAACAGTTTGTTGGAACTGGGAAAAAGTGTCATGAAAATAAGATTTTTCAAGGTTTTTCAAGGTAATCTCTACTAACCACTTGTAAAAGATCCGAGTATCAATTTTCCTGGTATTTTCCTCAAAGAGTTGTTACAGATTTCCTTGAATTTTGGAACCGCAATTTTCCCAGCTGGCTAAGAACTTTTCATTTGAATTTTCTTTAACTCTTGGAAACTGGCACGCATTTAAAATATCTTAAGGATGATTAGGGAAAAATATATACTTTGTATACTTATTCCAGCTCCAGGCGTGGCAAACTTTTTAGAAAAACTTATCACACTCTCAGCCGGCGAGCACGAGAGAGAGTGAACTGGAGAAAGAAAATATCACAACAGGCAAAGTGGGATAAAAGTCTCACAAGCAAAACTTTTGCCAGGTGTTTGAAGGCTAGCGGGGGTGCTTGGTGTGTGTTTTTGTGTTTTGTGGCATTACGTGCATTGCATGTCGAATGTTTGTAACAAAGTCTAAAAAACATCAAGCACAAACATCGAGCGGCAACTTTATCTAAAGTACGAGAACAACAATCCCCGACCGCTCCTTTGGCCCCTGCCAGACATTTCATGTTATTTTCCTGCCTGATTGGTGGGCTCCCTTGTTGTCGTGTTGTTTTTAGCCAGATTTCACCTGCTTTAAGCCGAAAACGAAACTGTTTTCGCTGCCATGCGTGCTGTTATTTTTGTTGTCTCGCTTTTTTATTTACTTATTTTTCGGTTGAGTTCGGCCTGTGTCGTGTTTTGGCCACCTTGCAAATGGCTCGCCAATGATTTTTAATGCGATTTATAAAGAAAAAAAAAATCGTTGAAAAGGGGAAACATCACAGCCTGCACTTACACCCATGACACGGACACGGACACGGACACGGACACGGACACGGACCCATTCGAGCGGCTTTGGCAACCTTTTTTAAGTGGCCAGCCAATGGAAGTTGGACGGGTTGGTTGGGTTTCCGTTTCCGTTACCGTTACCGGCATTATGTCGCCCCTTTCCATAGGACCTTCTACTGAGTGTGCGTGCGAGTGTGACTTTATTTAATGCCATTAACGCAAATTGAAAGTTTTACGCCCGCCCATCGGCCATTGCATGCGCAATTGAGTTTTTCGGGTCTGCGACTCGCAATGCGCTCTTTATGACGTTTCATGGGATGGAAATGGCTCAGAATTTTTTGGGAGCATAAAAGAAAATCCTTAAACCATTCAGTGTGTGGTATAATTCACTTGCGTCACTCATTATCCGGCACTCGTTAGCCAAATCCCTTCACGTTCGTGTGTGTGTCATGGAAAAAAACTAGCCGCTGCCATTCATAGTTTCTATAGCCACTCCATGGCCCAAAACCAAGGACGAGATCTGGCTTTATTGCCAACACTTTGTCGCGACTGTGGAGCACCCATTACAACTACTTAGGGGCATGTAAATAAGGCAGAAATAAGCCAAGGCAACAGACAAGCAGCGTAAGAACAAGTCTGCAGTAAGGTGTTACAACCTTTCCTTACTGCAACCCCTCTCCTCTGAGCTCCAACCCCGCAGAGCATTAACATAATCGTCACAGTTATGCGCGACGTGTGCATAATGGCAAAGTGCAGGGCAGAGGAGGAGATATAGCTGAAGGAGATAGGGACACGAACACGACGGGGACACGGGGATAAACTATGTTAAGTGCGCTGACATTGTGATATATAGTGGGCTCTCCTTACACTCGAGTGGAAAACGGGGTATGCCGACTGCTACTTGAAGAGGTACCTTTGATCATATTATTTAATAAGAGCTAAGTAGCAGCAAGAGGAAGATATTATCAAATTAGGTATAAGTTTCCAACAAGAGAAGCTTAAAGTTGACTTAAGAAAAATACCTTAAAATAAGTTTATTAATTAAGATAATTAACCCAACTAAATAAATTTATATAGATATTCACTAAACAAAAAGTTATTTTTAATAAATGATAGGATTTTTCAAATTTAATCCTGACTTTCTATGTTTCCAAGATATTTCTTTAAGGTTTTGAGAAAGTATTTCTCCTTCTGTCTGAATGGTTTTCTTTTTGTTTTTCTCTATCATTGTTTCCTTTCTCGGCTAGTTACCCGAGAAGGCGCGTGTTGGGCTTTAAAGTTACCAAAGTTGGCAAGCGTTTTGGGGCAGAAGGCGTTGCCAGGTGTGCATATCAAGTAGCCGCCACGTCTGCCGTGGCACAAAGCCGTGTGGCATACTTTTTGGGCGCAGGCCATTAGCAAACGAGCGAAATGCGAAATGCGAAGTGGGAAATGGGAAAAGCGAAATAAAAGCAGACCAGAAAGCTCACTCAGACACACGTATGAATATAATAAATTACACCCAACACAAACATGGGAAATTGAGAGCAGATGAAGAGTCAAGCTGGGAAAAAGGGATAGAAAGGGAAAGCAAGGCGCATACTCGATGGGATGCTTGAAATTCCGCCCGCATAGCTTATAAAATAAAAATTAAAATTCCAATTGCAAACCACAATAATAAAACACTTTTAAGTACGGCTGCGCTGGCGTCATCTTTTTATTTTCACAGAAATTCGTTTAATCAAAAAAGGTGCAAACGATGGGAGCAGAGGTGGCAACAGTGGACATTGAATTGAAATTATTTAGTTGATTTTCGATGAAAATAGAACCTATTCGCAATGAACTCTACATTTTTCTATAGCTTGTTGTTGCTGAAGCACGATAAAGTTTAATAGCTTTTCCTAGTTTATAAAACAATCTTATAAAGTCACTAAAAAATACATTTTCAGCCACTGTGCCATCTCTGACCTATATGGCATACACAAGTACTGCTGTGCACCTCAGACTTTCATGCACACTCACATCTGTTGGGGATTATTAAAAATTTCGCCCGAGAGGCATCTATCAGTTATGGAGGCCTACTCGATTCGACACTGCGCGTCTCATCTCAATGAGTTTCAGCCGAGGAGGCTGGAGCAGTGAGAAGAATTTCCAAGGCACTAGACACTTGGACAAAAAAGTTTAAGCCAATTTTGAGGAAAATAATTAGGAAGTATGTAAGAAATAAATAACAAGAAAGAAATATTGCATTAAACAAAATTTAAAATGTTTGAAAAAAGGTTTAAAGCCTACAAAATTAAGACCTAAGTTCTTGAAACATTTTAAAAAGATTTTGTCACACAAACCTGTATTTAAGGTTCAAAATCTTTCACAATTTTTTAAAAATAATTTATGCAACATCATATTTCAACTTATTTTATAAGACTACAATACTAATAGTTATAATCCAATAAAATATTAAATCCCTAAAATATAAACCATTCAGATATTTCTAATGCAATTTCTCCTTCAATATCCTGCGTTTTTTCTCTCAAGGTATCACTTCCTGGCTGGCAAAGTGGCCGCCGCCGCATCTTGTAATTGGCATTCTGCACACTGACCGAAATGAAAATGCTACGTGCTTTCATTTCACGTTACGACAGTCGGATAAGTCGGCACAACGCTCCATTGACCGCCGATGGAAAAGCGGGAAAAGGCATTCCTCCTCCTCCTCCTCCAGGACTCCTTCGACTTATTTGCCGTGGTTTTTGGGGGCCGCCTTCGTTCGTTTTAATTTTTTACGCCGCGGGCATACAGAGAGAATGGCCGAGTTTTCGGCGATTCTTAAAGTCAATCACATTACGCTGGGACAACGAACATCAAACAGCCGACAAAGGCTCTCGAGACCCTTCGAGGAGCTGGCAAATATTTGTCTGGCCTGCATCCCCCGCGAAATCGATCGGTATGTCGAGCACCTTTCAACACAAGCCCCCAGAAATGAAAAAAAAGATGGAGAAAAAGGAAACCCCAACCAGGCAAACCACTCAACTCTTTTCGCTTCCGTTTTTATGTGCATATTCAATATACACAAAAAATTTCATTTAATTTTGGTTTTTCTTGGCGTGCCTGCCATTGACAGTCGGCGAATTTCGATGTCAGCCTCATGCGTCTTTCAATTGTTTGCGTGGGTTTCCTGCTTTTTTTTTTATATATATATATTTTTTTCATTTTCTGATACGTTGAGATAAGAGGGAGCTTCTGTTTGTTTTAGTTTGCTTTCCATTTCCTCAATCCTTTTTCTTGGCCCGCTTTAAATGCTTTCCGGAAAACCTCTTGGCCGGGCTCCTTTCATGATTTATTTCCTGCGTAATCCGTGCTCTCTGCTCTTTGCTTTCGCTCAACCGCAACCTTTCATCCGCCCAATTTATAAGCACCCAAAATACTTGTAAATTTCAGCCGGATTCAAGGCATAAATATATATGTATGCTGCCACTCAGTTCTTAGCCATCAAATTTATGAGCACTCGTCACACTAACTCATAAAAACGCGCTCTCCCCGCGGGGCGGAGGAGGGGAATTTTAAAATGCCACAGTAAAATCATGGAGAGGGGACTGAAAGGAGCTGCAAGGCTGCAAACACGAGACAACACTTTGCATGTGAAAGGGCTTTATGGGGGAGTGGAGGAGCCGAGGGTCCGCCGATGAGATTTATGTACTCTGAGGCTTAGACCAAGCTCCGGCCTGTATTTTGTGGTAAACAGCGCGTCCTACCGCCAAATCCTGCCACACACACTCAAAGGCAGAGCCAGGATCAGCAGCAAGAGCAGGAGTAGGAGCGGGAGTCGGCAAAGGACTTGTCGCTATTTATTCTACTAAAAACGCAATAATATATCATCTACAGTTTATCATTGCTATGACGCCAGACTGAAATTATTATCCTGCGAATTTATTGCCTTACAATAAACGCAAAGTGCACGAGTGTGTGTGTGTGTGGGAGAATAGCTCTCTCTCTCTCTTTCTCTCCCTTTCTCTGTGCGTATATCAGCTACATGGCTTGGCAATTCTCCAGCAAAACAGCAAACTGTGGAAAAACAACATTGAGAACATGAACCGTTTTGACGAGGCCTCAAAGACAGGAAAAAACGAAACCAAACATTGAAGGGAAATAACAAGATTCTCTAAAAGAAAAATATTAAGAATACGCTTGAAGAATACCCTGTGTCTTAGGAAATAAATGTAAATATTAAATTTTAAACTGAAACATAAGAAATAAATGTAAATATTCATTTAACTGGATTTTTCATGCAATATTTTACTTTTACTAAAGTTGCATTTATATGAAACATATAATTCAATAGACAAATTCTTACTTATATGTAAGAAAATTCCTTGAAAACATAAGTATATCTTTTCATTTCAACAAAATTTATACTAGGAAGCTCCTGTTGGATCCATCTAAAATTTATTCTATACCTAGAAAGCAACCAGAGACCATGGCAGGCCTGGCATTTGTAATAAAATCGCTTGTTTGCTCACACTTTTTGTTTGTGGAGGAGAAAAGAAAAAAAAGGAAAAAAGCTGGGCGGTGCACATGTCCCAATGCGTATACATATACATATTTTGGGCCAAGTTTATATATTCATGGCAATCTCGAGAGCTGTCACACAGAAACTCCATCGCGCATATTTTTTACTATTAGCCAAAAGCAATGGCAAAAATTTGTCCGTCAGAGTGAGGCGGAGGCCGGGCTGCTGGCAACTAAAGCCAAAATCAAATTGCTCCTGTCCTGTCAACTTTTTTGCGTAACCATTTTCCTTTCCTGCTCGTACACATTTGTTGTATTTATTTCATTTTTGCGCAGCGAGACAAATAACAGAAGTTTGCTAAATTGTCGGCTGCTGTTGGCCCCATTCCTCAGCTCGTATATCTACATTCTCCATTATGTTCTTCTTCACCCTTTCTGCCCATATTTTTATGACAAGCAAGCAAGTCCTCACATCGTCAGATGATACTCTCGCAGCGAACAACTACACAACGTACTCGTACATAGTTCTGTTTCTGTTTTGGCAACTGTTTGCCCAAATTGGCACACATTTTGTGCATAAATGACAAATGCCTTTGATGGCATAAAATATGACTTTGAAAATTGTTTTGGAGCAAATAAAATGGGCGTTGCTATCGCCATGAAAGGGTTTATTCGTTAAGTTCGCTTCAAGGATAGGCCATGAATCAGAGTAGTGAAACCGGGAGATTGCGTGTAAATAGTTCTGACTCTGATCCCTCACTAATGACGAACGATTTTCCTGAAATATTTTTTATGAATGGGGTTTTATGTCCATCGATTTGTTTAGTTCGAAAAATATTTGCTAACGAGCAAAAACTACTGCTTTAAGCCAACTACGAATGGCGGTTAAATGAAAACTGTCTCTGACAGTTTTTAGATCAAATGAATGGCAATTTTCGCTAAAAAGTTTTCAAAACATTCACAAATTTCCAAAAACTTTGCAAAACTTTCATTAACATGCTGTCGAAGCAAATGAAGGCGCCATATTGGCGTTTGAAGTTGAAGTTTTCGATAAAAGCATTGGTTTCTTCCTGGTAACTAATTGAAATAGAAATGAAAGACCTATATAAAACTTTATATTAAGGATAAATTCCCTAAAAATAAACATCTTTTATTGATAAATTTGATTTGTTTCATTTTCTTGCTCTTACTGCTTTATTTTCAACTAAAAAGTTAATTATATCCACGTCACTGTCAGTCCTCACATGACAACTCAGGCTTGATTTCTTGATTTCAATTCCTCGATTCACATGCGCTCCAATTAGCTGACAATTGACTTGTCAAAACATCAATTATAACTGACACTCTTTGAGTGTTCGCTCGCGCCTGCCACCATTTTCCCCACTCACTTTTCGCCAGGAAAAGCCATTTGCATTTACAAGTCAGGCAATAAGTCGAGATGTGAGTTTCTTGTTCTGCGGCTCTCCCTTTGCATATTGAATGCCCGATTCGACATGACAAATAAATGGGCGCGTTAAATATTTAATTGGCATAATGCTAATCACTCGATGGCTGGGAAAAATTCATTAGCGCTTCCCACAATATTCGCCGATCACATCTGTCAGCACACGGCGCCGCCCAGCAAACCTCAAAAGCCAAAAAAGCCCTCCATCAAAGCCCAAAAACAATCCCATTTATGGAAGGTTTGGGGTGAAAAGCAAGAAAAAAATACACAACTAAAAACCCTCACCACAATCTGGCACGTGTTACCCCACTGTGACCCCCGAAACCCCCGGCTATCAACCATTTCCTGCTGCCAGCTGATGCTGTTGGTGCGCTTTGAGAAATTAGAGGAATTAAAGGGGCAAAAATATATATAAACTTTTAATAGTTTTAAACTATTTTCTTAATTAGAATTATGTTATTTTAGTAAGAATATATAATAATAATAGAATATAAGTAAAAGTTAAGAAGGCTTACTTTCTTCTAAATTAATAACTTCCTTTTTTAGTTTTGTTTTGATTATTTTTCAATTAAACATTCTCCTTATTTTATATTAAGGATTCCTTATCTCAGCCAATATTTGGCTTGCCTTATTTCTTCCAACTTCCATTTCTTTAACAAATTTTGTTCAGTGTGTCGGTGGCAAGCAAACATTACACAATTTTGATTGTATTTCCGTTTCGTATGCGCAGAAAGGCAGCAAAACAGGCAGCAGGAACAGCAAAGGCAGCAAAAGCAACAAAGACCGGTGACAGCAACAGGAAGTTTCGCTTATTTCCGTTTGTTTACCTTTGCGCTGTGCCTTGATTAAATGTCAGGTTACCCCGGGTCGGAATCCTGGCTTCCACTTGGCGAAGGGTGGCTTCTCGTCCCTCACCCTCACCCACTCTCCGGCTGTTGTGGCGCCCCCGAACACAGCTGGCAGCTTGGATATTTTCAAACAATTTTCACCCAACTTGGTAGCATTTTATGCAGCATACGTCAGCGTAATCTTATTAACAAGGCAAGTATTCTAATGATTTCCAGCACTAAATGTTTTGCGTGGGAATAAGGCCGAGTTATGGGTAGGGGAAGTCAGCATCTGGCGGCTTAGTCGGATTAGAGAAACTGAAGCGCCAATTGTTACGAGATTCTGTTATAAATTAAGGAAAACTTTAAGTGCCATAAATATTCTGTGGCATTTTGTGCTTCTTTTTACATAAAGATATATTTTTTTTAATCCGTATAATAAGGATGGTAGATCTGGAGTATTATTAGTACTTAGTTTATGTGAGAAAAAAGTGTTACATTTCTTCATTCTTCTTCGTTTCTTGAAGTAATTCCTTGAATAACCGGTAAAATTTCTCAATTTTTCTTCGTTTTTTAAGTTATTCCTTTGATTTAAGTGCTTTTTTGTATCCTTACAATTTGCCTCAACTTTTCATAATTCATATTAATTGTTAATAAAGTAACAACCAAACAAAGAAACCACTCAGTAAATAAAACAAAGCAGTGCGAGTCTGTATAAAATATTTATTCTTTGCAACACTTGGCCAGCTTTATACAGTGCGTGACAAAACTATAAAAAAGAATTTACCAGAAGCATATTTATGGATCAATAATAAATTTTAAATAGTTGTATGTCTAATTAATACAAAAAGAACTAAGTAATATCTGAATAATATATTACTAACACTGAAAGCAATTAAAATAGTTTTGAGAAAATTCACTTTTAGTGCACACTGTAGGTGTGTACATATTTAATGGCGAGTTCTGCTGCTGCTGCCTGGCACCTGGAACATGGTCGTGACAGTTTTAAGCCAGGCCAGAAGCAAATGCTTAAAGTGTCGCTCCGACCTTAAATTACAGGGCAGAGGACACATTCCGACTGGCCGCGGACTGCAGCTAATTAATTGGCCGCAATTTGCGCGGGCTTGCGCGGAAAACTTTGCTGCGGAAAATGGAAATGGAAATTCGCCGGAGCCGGAGCCCCGCCGTTTTGTAGGTCAACGACAATGATGTTGCGGCTCGGATGAGGCTGCTGCTCCAGTCTGTCTGCCCCGCCGACTGTTGTTGTTGCCGGCACATGCTTGGGCATAATTTATGTTGCCCAAAAAATGTTTGTGCACTTTTCCCTTATTTATTTATTTTCTTATGCTCCCGCCTGTTTTTATTGTTGCTGCTGCTGCTGCTGTGTGCTATTTGGCGGCATTAAAAGCTGCCGCGAAAATGTTTTATTTACCGAAATATGTATTTGCATGTCTGTGCGTAGCATTTGCATAATTGTTAAACAAACAGCAGACTAGATACGCGTGTTAGTGAGTGTGCAACATTAGGGGAGATGTCTTTCCTTTTTTTTGGAATTAGACAAATTGGAAAATAACGAAAATTTTGGGTAAACATATAACAAAGTGTGACCTGAAAATCGATTATAGAAAAACAGCGGAAAATCGTATTTCTACTGAAAAGAATGTAACATCTAGGT
The DNA here is from genome assembly GCA_008042575.1 of Drosophila watanabei. Taxonomy (NCBI): domain Eukaryota; kingdom Metazoa; phylum Arthropoda; class Insecta; order Diptera; family Drosophilidae; genus Drosophila; species Drosophila watanabei. Next base: position 51,370 of record VNJS01009163.1, on the reverse strand, counting down.
TACAAGCTTTGTTCCGGCTTTATTTACTTAGGCATTTATATACTAAGCATTTAAGAATATTTATCTTAATATTTCCCTAAGAAGGTATTACAACTCCATTTAATCTCTACCATTTCCTGCATCCTCTGCTCTAGCGAAGCATTAAATTCCTGATAGAATCTATTAAATATTTAACTTATCGCCGCTCTAAATCAATAGCCAAATATATTACCCGCCTTATACATATATGTATACGCTTTCAGCCAATACATAGACACTGACTGGCACACTCACACTTGTGCACATAAAAAGCCATTCAAGCGTTTCATAATGATATGAGAAGGGCGCAAAAAAAAAAAAAAGAAATGGGGAGACATGCGAAAAATAGCAAACCCAACACATTGCCTCAACTCATTTTCGCATAAAAGGACGCCAATGTGTCGGCCTGGCAAAAGGCCAAAAATCCTGCAGCACACACACAGACATACTAGCCTGGCACTCGCTTAGCGCTGCTATATAGAGCCATTGGTACATGGCAAACAATAAATGTACGCTGCCAGCACAAGAGACCAACTAAATTATCAGTAATATCGGAGCGCCAGGATAATGCTCGGCGAAGGAGAGTCCTTGTGTCTGCCTGTGTCTGTGTGTATCTCTATGTTAGCCTGGGGGGCGGGGGCGTGGCCCTCAGCTAGGCGTGGCAAATAAACACATCAGCCAAAATGCTTTTTACTTAAATTAACAGAGCAGCGAGCAGCTTGCTTCGGATTTCGGACTCTCAACTAACGGTTAGTCATTAACTTTCATGGAAGTGTGGGTGCACTCGAAAAAAATAATAAATTATGCCAAAGGACCTCTAGAAAAGGGTCCTGGAATGAGAGAGGAGTGGCTTTAAATTTTGTGTTATTAAAACTTATTTCAGAAATTTATTTCTTTAAGAAAAAGTTGAATAAGAAAACTTTCTGTATTTTAGTTCAACTTAAAATCCTGGAAATTGTAAAGCAAAGACACCATTGAGCACGTCACTCGGAAAATCAATGAAATATCTGCTCTCTGGATGCTTGTACAAATTGTAAGTGGATATTCGAATGCTCTTAGCTAAATTTTAGATACAAAATAACGAAAAGTACTTAATGAACATGATAGCTGCAAAAGGCAGAAATCCCTTTTTTGTGGCACTTGAAAACTGAGACTTTGAGTTCACATTTGATTTGCTACGCGCCAGCAACATCAATAATAGAGTTTGCACAATTTTTCTGATGGCATATAAAATTCCAAGTTCGCACATAGAATTACGTAATGGTATCATAATACCCAACTCACTGGGGTGCTGGGAACAAGCTGCTCATCAGCCTCATCCCCAGCTCCCTGCCTGCCCCTTGCCCCTGTTTTTCCCACCGATTTCCCTCATTTCCAGGGCTTTGCCAGCTCTTTCCTGATATGGCATACTTAAGCAATCGAGGCAAATGTTTTATCGTCACTTTGCCGCACACACTCTCAGAATACATATACGTGCACATGAAGAAAAATGTAGGTAGAAATTTAATTTGAGCCTTAAATTGATAAAAATTTGCTATTCAATTGAATTGTTTATATGATTATATTAAGATTCGATTTATGATTATTATAAGATGGATTTATATTACTATCCAACTTATAATACTATAAATTAAGTCTTAAATATATTTGTTTCCTGATTCCAGTACTGATATTTTATTTATTTTCATAAAAATAGTAAAAATATTTTTGCTAACTAAATATATTAAAGGAAAACAACCTTAATTTTATTTTTAAGTGCACACATATATGTGTGTGTGTGCGGAATACAAAATGGCGCCAGTTTCCTTATGCCTTTGGGCCTGCCTCTGCATCCTTCGGTTTGCCTCAATCTCAATCGTCGGAAAAGTCTATCAACGCATGGACCCCAAGGCCGAGGAATCCGGGTTGAAGGACGAAAAGACGAGAAGACAAGCCAGCAAAACTGAACCGAACTCTGTTCTGACGAAAATGTTTAATAACGTTGCTCCGGCTTTAACTCCCCTCCCTTTGCAGGGATTGCCCGGCATCAAGTATACGACAAGTTGTACCATTGTGAATTTAATAAAGCCAAAAGTTAGTGGTGGTGTGAGGCGAAAATCAAGAAGCCAACAATTATTTGGTTACGCAATTACCACAGTCAGGCAACCGGCAGGTTCAATAGGCTTAAATAATTTGCCAAAATCCCCTTGGCGCACAAAACAAACAAATAAATTCAATGCAAAAGAGGCACGAAAACTTTCCGGTCCCGAAAAACACAAACACAAATAGTGAAAGTTTACAGCAAGTGATACGGGGTGGAGGTTTAGGAAAGTGGGTTGATGGGGGCGTGGCCAATGCCAGAAAAGCCGTCTTCTGAACTGCCACACAATTTATTATTATTGTTTTATATAAACAGCAAATGCGCGAAAATAAAGCCGGCTTAAAGGGCCATGGAGGGGCTAAAACATTACTGAATTTCCTGCTTTATTGTCGTCCTTTGAGTGAAAGTCAGATGAAATATAAGTTTGGCTGCAAATCAAATTGTGCAAAAGTTGTTTCTGTTTTTATTTTTCTAGTTGTTGTGCATTTTTATTTAGAAAAGTGCAGCGAACATTTGAATTTTTCTCATTTAATTTTCAGTGCCTTGCTTTGAATGCGAAATGAGAGCGAACGAGAAAATATTTCTAAAACACTAAAAAAAGAACTCTACAGTCCTCAATAGTATTGAGTTTATATTTACAAAACGCTATCAAATGTATCAATCATTCTTTGAAAAATATATAACTAAAATAAATGGATTTATGGTATAGAAAAAATGGAAATTCACTTTGAGGACGTTTCCGGAATTTTATTTTTAAAATATGTCGTATTTCAATAAATGATTTAAGTGAATTTATGGTCGCTTACTCATTCGTCATTGCGATGATTTACACAGCTCCCATGAACATATATTGTGCAATGTAGTGGATATTGAGCCCTACGGCTCAATCATATACGCTTTAAAGAATTCATATTTATGACCAGATCACATCAACGGAACCCAATATGTCCGCGAATTGTCCATCAGAAATATAGCATCGACAAACAAGTAATAATAAAACAAAATGCATTTCGCATTAAATCAATTCCCGTTGACTCGCCGCCGCAAAAAAGTGGCACAAGCGCTCCATCAATCAAATATAAGACACACAAACATACACACAGAGAGACAGGATAAAATGGCGAAAGGATAAGCCCCGCACATGGATTTATACATTTAATTAAAATGCGGCCCAGACACACACAATATTCGTCAAAGTGATTGGCCCGAAAGCGGCTTAGTCAACTTAAGTAAATTAAATGTTATGGCTGTTTGGGGTAGGTGGAGTGTTCCCAATGAAAATTGTCTTTAAAACAGATTTCGGCGACGACAAAGCGCAAATCGCAATAAATACCCGGCCAAGTGGAGGGTGTGTCTGGGGCGAAAGAGGGTGGCAGAGCCCTGCGAAATTTGCATATTTTAAATTACTAGTGGGGCCTCTTGGCAGCGATTGCTTTTGGGGTTGACAATGGCGCAGCCACGACAACTCCAATTTATTTGTAATTTGTTCGAAATTTATATCAAACGCACGCCTCACACCTATTTCCGGGTCGGTCTCCCAGAGGGTCTCTATTTCACATACACGCCCTGCCACACATAATTGCACTCATAAAATGCCAAATGCTGAGCCTCGTCTTGCTCCGCACGCTTCGATATTTATGTCCTCGATAAATACCCTTTAAATGGAAGTGAGGGTATGATGGAATTTTTAAGAAATATATAGAGTCTAAAAAATATATTCCAAGGCTTAAAAGTGTAGCTATAAATACTATGTATTTTATATTATTTAATACTTAGAATTAAACTTAGTTTAGGAAAATTACAAATTTACAAATACTATAAGAATCTCGTAGCCTCTATCCTTTTCGTTCTTGACAAACTCTTACTTTAGTTATCTGCTAGTTGGCATCATCAGGTCGATCAGCTCATTCCCAGGAAGTCCTATCCCACATGTAGACATATCTTAATGCACACAGACTCGGGTAGCTCGGAAGCAGACAAACAAACAAATTATGTGCTCATTTGAACACACATTCTAATGCGAATCACGTTGACAAAAATTCATTGAAGCGTGCAGGATACGCACACGAATAAGGACACACACTCACGCACTCAGGCTGGACGGACCGAATACCTTGACTTTCGAACTCTGCTCTGCCATCCAATCAGGCCTGCTGGAGGGATATACCATATAGGAGTCAGCAGCCAGGAGCCAGGACACAGAGCTTTGGATCCCTGCGTAGATAAGTATGCAGAGGGGTTTGGCAAATTGTCTCCACCTCGGACGCTGACAAGGACATATTTATAAAGCGCTCATTCCGAGCTAAGCACATACATATATGGAGTGGCATCCCAATACCCAGTTAATCTATCAGGACATGGTGCAGTGTGTAGAAAATTAAATGTGCTCGGCCACAGTGAAACAAATATTTTGGAAAGTTTATAAATTCTGAGAAATTCTTAAAGAAATTTAACAATATATTAAATAATATTTTAGTGAATGTTGAACTGTTGATTTTGCTATTTATGTGAAGGAAGTTAATTCTTTAGGAATTAATCAGCAACTTATTTCTTTAAACTTCATGATTTTATATGAAAGAAATATATTTTCAAATTTTTACTACGTAAAGGTTATATAAAATATATAGGGACAAAATAAATCACATTAATATGCTAAATAGTGGCAAGACTGGTGTTCTCTTAGCAAAATTCCTTTAAATATTTTTCTCTCAGTGCCTCTGTGTGCTGATGTCCTTGTTGTGTCTGTGTGTGCCATGTAAATGCAAACTAAATATGTACAAACGCCACAGCCAGGCATTAAGTCGATTGCTTCAAGGACTTTCTCGCGCTTAGCACAGGGAGCTCACAGGGAGAAACGGAGAAAGCAGGGATATGCTTTCGGATAAGGACTCGGAGCAAGAAAGGGGCAGTTGGGAGTGAGAGATTCCTGGCGGCTTTGTCATTCACACACCCAGTTGACTGCCTGCTTCCATCGCTCTATTCCGCATTGTCTGTGCCAACGACCGCGCCTCCCCTTTGCGCTTTGCTGCCCCCTGAAGTGTAAATGAGTGACTCCCACCCAACCAGGAGACACCCCCAGCATCCGCCACCCACCACCCACCTGGCTATGCATGCGTTGGGAAGGCTTTTTAATAAGCAATTTATTTTTAGCTTAACAACGCTCATATAATGAAAAAGCGCGGCAGCGCTTTCAATTCGCTTGCAATGATACCTCCCGGTCCTGGCAGCTCCTTGCAGCCCCTCCTTTTTGAGCCTCCAGTGAGCCTGTTTGCCAACGATAATTAATTTTTTGGCCTACCCCAAGCCAGAGAAGCTAAGACCATGAGTTCGTACGGCATTAAAAAGAAATTAAAATGTTGCCATTCTCCTCGGCATTTTCCACCTCGCCAACCTCAGATACTTGTAATGAGATAACTTGGAGACAACTGGCGCGGCCGCGAATTGAGTGTACAGGAATAATAATGAACAGCGGAGAAATACTGCCTGAATATTCATTTACTTGATGATCGTACAATACCTTCAAGCTCTTCATTAAAAAATATTTAAAATGCAGCTAATTAATAAATAGGAGTCTGGTGACTAGAATATTTTAAATATTTTGTATAGAATTATTGTCTGACTAAATCTAGAAAAGAAGCCGACACACCTAGACACTTGTCAAGTACTTTGATAAAAAAAAATTGCCCTTCCTTTTCATAGGACCACAAATTGCCGGCATCAACTTGTCAGAATGGCAACATTTCAAGCCCACTCATAAATCAATTTCGTTTTTATTGCGAATGCCGTTTGTCTGTGCTACTTTTACATGGCCATTGCCATTGCCGCTTGCCGCCGATTTTTGTGGCCATTTTTATGTCGTTCAGTTAATAAACTCCATAGCCCGAGAGCACAAAAAAAAAAAACGAGGAATGAATTCCACACAAAACCTGAAATAAAAAACTCTCGGTTTTACTTATGACCCGCAAGCGTATAAATATTGTTTTTAAACCCCAATGAATTATTGCAAGCGTTTTCTGACGAATCATATACATTTATAAATAAATAAATATAATCATAAATAAATAACAGCCAAGCACATGACAGCTTGATGGCAAAGAGCACAAAGGAAAATAAATATTTCGCAAAATTGAAAACTTACTTCAAAGCCGTGACGTCGCTTTTGATTTTCATACTTAATTTGATTTGCTTAAAATAAAAGGCAGTAATATACAAAAAGCCTAACAAATTGCAAGATAAATTTAATTTTTTTTATATATAAGATGCAGTAATTTTTTACTTTTTTGTTTTTAACGAAAATAAATTAAAGTAAAGTGGCTTGATTTAACATAATTCAATATTTAACTTAAAGTGGAAGTTATAAATACTATATATTTCTAATTATACGGTTTTTTATTCAACGTATTTAATTATAAAAATATCCTTTATTCCTCTCAATGCGACTGCTTTATGTTTTTCACCCAAAAAAAAAGAAGTTAAAGCTGTCGGAATTTCGTGGAACCTACCTTTTTAGCGTTTTAATCATCCGCGGCTTAGTTGGCCAAAAGCAACCTGCAAAGCGAGAGAAGAGAAGGCTTTTAAAAAAAGCATCGCAAAAGGGTTTCCATATATTAGAAATGTATAAAACTTTTCGTTTCATTTTTTTGTTTTGTTCCTCTCTTCTCTTTGGTAATATAAAATGGCTTTGGGTGCACAACAACAACAAAAAAAAAATGAAGTAAAATATAAAAAAATAATACCAGGCGCAGGGAATATGTAAATATGTGCTGGATGCCTTCGGAGCCTTCGCAGCAGCATGCTCGGAATTTAAATTTGTAGCTAAGCCTCGAAAAATGCGCGTCGCTTCATTTTGCGAAGGCAGCCAGCCTGACCCTTTTTGTGGCATCGGTGTGTGTGTGTGATGTATCCTTGGTGACAAAGGACAATGCCTCAGGACCGAGGGGTAACAATAAAATTAAATATTCTATTTAATGGCGTCGTAGTATGCCAGACGCGTCGCCTAACTTTTGCATTCCGGCAGGACGCGGGGCGTGGTCTTGGTCCTGGTCCTGGACCCTTGACCCCTTCATAACTTCATAACTGAAGCTTAAACTTTCTCCAATTTCTGGCGAGGGGCAACCCTTCACTAACAAACTCTCAGTGCATTCCCATAAAAGCACTGTAAACTGTAAACATTCATTCCGTTTCCTCTCAACTCAAATTGCATTCAGTTTATTCGAATTCTGATTGGCCGTTTATTAGCCCGGGGCCCCCTTTCGGATAGCCAAAAATAAAACCATGTCCCTGTCCTCGCCAGGAGCATGCAAATAAAACAGATTTTATTGGCGGTCCCTTTTTTCTTTATTCCAATTTTCGTCCAGCATTTCCCTTTTTATTTTTCTCCTTTTTCAGCTCGTTTTGGAAACTGGATGGGGCACGAGCGAGACTTATCTACTTTGCGTAGGGTTTTGTTTTGCAATTTCGTGTTCCATATAAATTAAGCAGATAATATAAATTAGATGGGATCGGGTCGGTTTTGTGTGATCAGATACCCGTACATATTTTAGGTCTAGGCTGTGGCCCGAAATCGATGACACAAATAATGCCTTAATTAAGCTTCCCAGCGCAATTTTGTGCGGAGCCGAACAAAAAAAGCATAATGAAAAGCAAGCATAATATTTTCATCGCCTGTCGGCCGAGGCTTCAACTCCCGCTCGCCGCAATTTTCCCAATAGATATTTAATACTCGGCAGAATTTTTTGTTTGCCTTCGTGGAGGCAGGCTCACCCCCGCACGGCCGACCACGAGGGGCAACCACAGCAAACAGAGTCTAAACTTTGTATTCCTGCCTCCTTGCCACGCCGCTCGTAATGAGTGCGAGGGCTTTGGGGGGGCTGGCAAGTGCAGGAGGTGGAGCTGAAAGTGGGTGGGGAGTCGGGTGTGAGGAGGTCTGGGACCCGACATTTGTTTCAGCAATATTTTCGTGTATATTTTTCAGCTTTTCTGCACGTTGTTGATGGCTGTTGTTCGTACCCTATGCGAGTTTTTATTGGGTATTTTAGCCGGAATTCCGAGTTTTCTTTAAAAATTTTAGCATTTACATTATTTTGTTTAACTTTGCCTAGGAAATTGTTTAATATTCTTTGAGCTTTAATAATTTGTTCATATGAATACTAAAAGTGGAAGCCACAAGGGGAATATAAGGCTTAACTATAACCACTTTTTATTAAAAGGCAAATGTAACATAATCCCTTTTTGATTTAAAATATATTTTAAAAAGAGTAAATTTAAGTTTCTTGTTGCCATAGTTTTGACATTCCTTGAACATCTCTTAAACCCACTTAAGGTTCCTGGATTCTCTGTCTTAAAATTAACTGTAATCTGCGAATGGCAACCGTTTCCAATGCCTATAATTACCCGTGAAAATCAAATTAAATGCGTTTTCCTCAGCGAATCCTCAATGGGTAGCACTTAGTCGTTGATTTAATACCATTCCCTCATTCCCCGTAAGCCAAAGGGGGCAAAGTTTTAAAGGCGTCACGCCCTCGCCACCTTATTACAACGACTCACTCGCTGGAGGTCTGGTCTCAGGCCTGGGTGGGATTCCGGCAATGGGTTTGGTCCTGGGGGTGGCCCTGTTTCCTGCTTCCTGGTTCCTGGCTGGGGTTGCCATCGCAGCTACCACTGACAGGGCATAATTGCGCCGCGTCTGAGGCAAAATGAAAATATTTGAAGCTGCGAACTTCTCAAGTGTAAAAAATTTAATTTCGAAATGTAGGTTTAACGAACGGAAATTGCTTTCGCTCTCCGCGGAAAAGTGGAGTAAGCCCTTGCCGACTTGCTTGTTATTGTTGCCTGATTTTCCGTCGACCTTCCGCCTTCTTGTTGTTGCTGTTGCTTTGCTGTTTTTCTCTCGTTTTTTTATTGTTGTTGTTGTTTGTAGGCCGGGGAAAAACAAAGCGATGCGCAAAGCCAAAAATAAAGTCAGGCAAGAGAAGCGTATCTCATTTGTGCCTTCGCTCCGCAATTTGTTTGGCTAACTTTCTGATTGAGCTCGTGGCTCATTGCGGCGCAAAGCAGGACTGAAGCGGAATTACTTAATGTTTTACATTTCGCATTGGACTCCCCGCCAGGACTCGGCATATTTCCCACTTTCCATTTCCCATTTCCCCCGATGGCAGGTCGGCCGGCCGGGTAATTGCAATTGATTTGTCGAGCACTTTGCACGCCAATTTGTTTCTGGTCACGGTCAGTTTGGAAGCGGAATGTGGTCAAGGCTAACGAATGCTCTCCGAGGAGTGCCAAAAAAAATGAATTTGGCCTTTGATCTTGGCCAAAAGTGGAAACAAAATTAGCACCTTCAGCGGCGCCCATTTGGTTCGAGCTAAAAATATTCAAAACTGCGGGGGAAATTCGTTTGAAGGGAATTAAAAATTTATAGGAAATAAATTGCAAATTATTTTAATTCAATTTGGTTTACATTTTTAATACAACTTGTTTTAGGGGGAACAATGAAACTAAGCGCAACTATATATAAATCAAACAAGAAGTGTTTAAATGTTTATTTAAATTATAAAATGATAAAGTCTTCTACGTCAAGTCATTTGAATTTTTAAAAACTTTATATACCAATTTAATTTCAAAGAAATATAAATTTAATCAATAATATTAATTCCTTAAAATCATAAATCAGTTTAAAAATTATAATGACAGTTATCTCAGAATGAGAATCTTTTTAAAATTTGGTCTATTTAGCTGAATATTTGCAAGTATATTATTTCTTCCAAAAAAAGTATCAAGCCAAACTTAAGAGAACTTAACAAGTTTGCAAGTTTCATTAAGTTTAAGGTACTTATGGTGTTCGAAGAGCCAAAATCCTATCTTTTATTATTTTATTCCATTATCCTTGTCCAAAATCGCAGTCACCACTTTTTCGCACAATTTAACCCTAAAATCCCTTCCATTCGAACTCTCTCAGTAAACCGCGTAAAGTCAAAGTGCATTTCTGCAAAATGCTCAAGGGTCAGGTGCCAACTGACCTGGGGTCCTTTGACTCTCGCCCTTGTCCTCGCGCCCTTCGGAAAAGGCTTTTCAACATTTCGGCTAAAAGTGTGCAACAAAAACAACACTCACGCTGGAAAATCCTCAAACACAGTAGGGCAAACTTTTTTGGGAACCCCCGAACCCGAAACTTTTGGCAAATATGTTGCCAAAGCTCTTTTTTCGGCAAGTGTGCTCGAAAATAGAATGTTGGCCGAGAGTTCGATCAACTCCCTGGCCGCACTATATATAAACATTAATAACATTATCCGCACCCGAACTGCAGACCCCGAGCCCACCTCCCCGGGCGCCGAAAACAAATGCAAAACAAACTAATCAAACTTTTTCCAGGATAACCGAAACGACACAAAATGCGAAAAACAAATTGCTTTATTTTCTAATTCAGCTAGAGAGCATTTTTCAGACTTTGTTTCCAAACGAGCGTAGGGGAGAGTTGGGAGGGAAAAAATCGAAAATCAATTTCAGTTAATGTGCCCGGGCCAGGAAGGAGTCTCCTGCCACCCCACCGAGCTCACCCCTTTTCGTGCCACCCCCGCCGTAAACCCAGCATGCGTTGGCCAGAGCATATTTTTGCATAAAGTTTATGCAAACATTTTTACTCGAAACCCGCATAAATTACAGTGCCCGGCACATTCGCACTGGTTCGGTTCGGCTTGGCTCGGTGTCCTAATAAACCCTATCTGGCGGATGTCTGGGGCTCCGTAAGTGGCCCGGCTGCTGCTGGTCCTGGCTCTACTGGTTCTGCCGCAGTCTCTGCTGCTCTGCTGCTTATTTTGCATGTCATTTGCGTCTGAGCACTCGGGGATCGGGATTGGGATTGGAATCGGGGCCAGGACTGTGCCGAAGCTCTGCGGGGGCTCGGACGCAGCCAAGTTGGCCAGCTTGTTTGCATTCGTTGGACGGCAGATAAATCTTCAATATTTATAGGTTCAAAAATAACTCGAAAAAAAGAACACGATTTTATTTGCTTTACAGAGTGTAAAGGAGCATTAAATCCCAGTTAGCCAGGCCATAACATGGCACCAGCAATAGTCAGTGCAAAGAGGAAGGTGAGCACATTTTATTATACAAAGTAAATATATTTTTGAATTTTGAATATTACTATTGAAAAGATTTTACAACGAAAATGTTGTTTAAGTCTCTGTGGAAGTGTTTATATATTGGGAAATAATTTTAAGGAAAGTGTGTCAGTAAAATGATTATTCTTTTTTCTTTTGGAGAAAATTCATTTATTAACTTGAACTATGAGTTACTCAGGCATGAGAGAAATAAATAAAATATTACTTTGATTTTTTAAAAGGTGAAGCTGAGTTCCTTATATTGTTTGTTGTTATTTTATCATTTACAAAAGCCATTTAGCAAGAACTTTTAAGAGTCTTTTGAAATTTGAACATATTTCTATCTAAATATACTTTTACTACTACTTTTAAAAATTTCGAAGATCAAATTTAAAATAAAATATTTAAAATATTAAATTTGCCTGTTTTTCTTATCATTTTCAGGATATAAAATAAAATTATTGTGATTTTTCTTTAGTCATAAAATTTATTTGCACCAATGTTAAAGCATTTTCAAGAACCCAAAGCCAAAGGGTTTGCGTGTTTTTAATTTTCTGTGTGAAATAATTCATCGACTCCTGTGAAGTGCACTTATTTTCGTTACTTGTGGCTCTGCCACGCTCAACCCTTAACAATTATCAGCGGTCTGAGGCCAGAGACTTTTGCCATTGAGGTGAGTCAATGGGGCCTTTTGTCTACTTTCGACTTTCCTGCATCGAATCCCGGAGTTGCTCCTGTGCTAACAAATTTCTCGCTATTGTTTACTTGGTTCAGAGTGCGTCGTTCCAGCCGCCTGAACTCTCATAGCTGCTTCCGTTTCCGGCTTTGTTTTCGTTTCGTTTTTGCTCGAGCACCGCCCTCATGGCAGCTACCTTCGACCACCCACTCTCAGCCCCCTTTACAAACCCCATTCCCCTGCTTATGCCTCGAGGCTAGCTTTCCACATTTGGTGTTTATTTTATTGTACATTTGCTGCCGGCAACTCCGTTGAGCCGTGAACCGTGCCGCGTGTCATCATCAGCTCGGCTCCAGTACCAGGAATGATCATCAGCACCATCAGTGCCGGAATCACCGCCATTATCATCATCGTTCCCGCCATATGAGAGGTAAATTTCCTCAGTGGCCATAGACACTGGAGGCGGGCCATGGCGATGGGAATGGCGATGGCAATGGCGGTGTTGATGTCTGTGCATGTTGTTCCAGCCGTTGTTATTGTTGTCTTTTGGTTGCTTTTTAACGTGTGCCTCTCGTGTTATTTACTTAACAATTTACTGAATAATTTAAACACCTCTTTCCATCTCGAAGGGAGAGAAGAGATCAGAAACTAAGGGCATATTAGGCCAGGTCAGAGGGTATTGAGTTAATATTATAGAATGATCATAAGATATTATAATATTACTATCAGCTTTAACTAATAATCATTTTCATTAAGATATTTTTATAGGTTAAAGTTTTTTTTTTAAGTTACACGTTTTCTAGTTGATCTCTCGTATATCCCAGATTCGATTCATTTTTCCTAAGAATTTCTCCAAAATAATTCGAGAGTCCTGGATGCGAGGTACCAGTCAAGTCTAACCTTATTTATAAAGCTCTCTTCTATATGTGTGTTTCCTGTATTTTTTTCATGCTTCTGCTTCGCTTCCTGTTTGCTCCTTGCTCCTGGCCACCCCCAAGGATGCTCCCCACCTTTCCGCCGATGGGCGTTGAATTATGAACCTGACTTTCCTTTTGAGAGCATGAGACTGTGCGGCAAAGTAAAACTTTCACCTGTGTGGCGCTGGCAGGGCCGATAGTTGTCCCTCACAAACACCACACACCACATTACACCAACCGCACCACACAACACACGACACACACACACACACAGGAGAAAGTTACATTGGCTTGTGTTTACTTAGTCGAGTCTTTGACTGACATTTAATGCGGTTAGCATACATGTTTCGGTGCGTGCATGTGTGCGTGACGCTCGACTGTGTTGATAATGTGCATAATAAGCCTTAATTAATGTTAAATAATGAATTTTCTCATTTACACGCCGTCGGCGGTGAAAAGGCATTGCCTTCGGCATTCGTTGCTACCAGCTTCCATTTTAATTTCTGGCAAACACACACCACTCTTTCTGTGGGCTCCCAAATATTTGCAGGTTAACCCCCCGGCTGGTCCCGGACATCGAACTGCGGACGTCACAGCTCCTGGGGGAAGGTTCGGAATGGTACTGTACCTGGACTGAGGTCCTTTGTTGTGGTTCTTTCACCTTTTCCCCTCCCTCTTTTTACACAACGAATTTACCGAAGCCACAACACAAACATTTTATAAAAAATCTGCAAGTTTTACTTTTGGGTACTTTGTGTGTTTCCCAATTAAATGTCCTTATCAAAGGGGCTTAATCAGAGGGCAGGGTTCAGGACTGGCCACCATTTGACATCCGTAATTTACACGGGCTTAATTGAATGTTGGACAAATTAATGACAAGTCCCAGTGAAAGGTCCGAATATATGTTTGACTAATGAGCAGTTGGTTTTTACTCGATTTTAGTTTTAATTAAAATTTAAGGAATTTAAGAGAACAAACTTTGGTTTAAAAATAAGCGAAAGAAGTTAAAGGATTCTATTATAAAAGTCTCTTATGTACTTTATATCCTTTCTTATTATTTCTAGACCAAATTGAAGCTTCTCAGTACATGTATGCTTTTCTTATTATTTCAAGCTTCTATCAAAAGTTGTAAAAACTTATCCTTATTGATAAACTCCATTCCCTTGCAAGCAAACAAGTTTTCTTCGAGAAAAGAAAGTATGAAATAAGTTATTTCCCAATTCCCAAAAGAAGTCAATCCTCACACTGCCAAAACTTTTCGTGGGCAACTCTTTTAAATCGAACGCTTTTGTTTATTTACAAGCATTTAACTTAATTATAGAAACAACTTCCCGCATAACAAATATCGAATCGGGGTCGAGCCAAGCATTGAACTCCCGCCAAAGGATATAAGGGGGAAGGCGGATTGGGAAATGGCAGTTCGAGCGCATAAAAAGTTCAAACTGTCAGAACTTTGACAGCAATATTGTTGAGTTTTATGTACAACAAGCGGAATAACTAAAACAGTGCAGAAATTAGAAACAACATACCGAAAATGTCCGAGAAACTTTTCCCTCGATTCCTTAAACTTTTCCTGCTTTTTTTTCTCCTTATTATTATTGTATGTTAGTTGCTGTCCTGGTTCGACGGCTTAGCTGCTCTGCCTGATGCTGTTGCTGTTGCTGTCGCCGGGGAAAATCAATGCCGGCATATTTTATCCTTTTTATATATATATATATTTATATGTAGGTTTGGAGGAGGCACACAAATACGTATTTACAAATAAAATACACCACTACACACTGACACAGCGAGGGCGGAAAATGCCAAACGAAAATCTAACTGAGGGATAAAAAACTGTTGCCCAACTCAGCGTTTTCTTTATTATTTACTCTTTTTTTGGTTTGATATTTTCCGTTATTTTGTTGTAGTTGATTAGCCGCCTGATGCTGTGGATTTTTATTATTATTTTGTATGATTTTTTGTCGGCTGGCTTTGCTTTTATGCGTGCTTGTTTTGTGCGGTTTTTATGGGCCTTGATTTGATTGCATTTTGTTTCTGGGTTCGCGTGGGATATATATAAATATATTTTTCCGGTTTCGCTGACACTTTCGCTGACAGCCCTTGGGGCAATTATTTCTTTTATTTTCTTTTTTTTTTAGAGACGAAAGTGCTTCAAACGTTTCAATATTTGTTCACTATCTGTCTGGGTTTTTTTAGTGGCGTCACTCTCAAGTTTTATGCTCTCTTTCTGGAAATATGTTTTTATCTTTCTTTGGTTATTATTTGTGTTTTCTTTTTCTTTTCGTTACTTCGTTTCGTGGTGGGTGGCGCTGGGTCCTGAGTGGCATGTCAATCAAAATCAATCAAAATGTTCGCGTTTTCGCGCTCGTTAGCGTTTACACATGTTGTTGTCGCCGGGCTGCTCGATTTGCGGCAAATGGCTTTCAGGTTGTTTTCCGGAGATCTCCGTCTCCGTCCCCCTTGCCCGTATCCGTCTCACGTTACCCGGCACCCTCGGAAAATCCTCACTGAGGCACGTACACTTTTCTCCGCTTTCTTCACTTCCACTCCGTCCCCTTTTGCTTTTGGGACACGAACTGGGGGGTCACCTTTTTGGGTCACTTTCTTATTTTTTGGGGGGTTTTGAGAACTCTAAAACTTCGCTAAGGAGATCTGCGGCTACAATCCTTGCACTCTCCGGCCGGCGGAGCGGTCTGCGGGCTGGAATACGGCGGATGCGGAATGTGGACTGCGGATGCTCGAGCGGAACGACTGCGGCGTGTCTGTCGCTCACGGCGAACGCTATTCAACTGCTGCGCCCGCAACGCTCGACGGATTTCCAGGCAGCCGGACTACACGAGCTCGGTGGCGTCCTCGTGCCTCGTTTTCCACTTCGGGAAAGTGTTATACGCGCTCTCTCTCTCGAAAGAGAAAGAGAGAACTAGACAGTTTCTCTGCTTCGGTGAGAGAGAGAGAGCTCGGTTTATTTTTATTTTCCACGAGATTTATCCCTGCCTGTAAAGTGCATAATAAACGTGATTTATCAATTGCAAATTAAAATAAATACATATGACAATTAAGGAAACCAAACAAATAAATCATATGAAAAATCACAGTCTCTGATAAAAGAGATTTACTAATGGAAAAATCGCCATTAAGCTTAACTTGATTAGTATTTTTAGTTGCTATTTATTGACCTATAAATATTAAATGATTATCATTTCAGGTGAATTATGATTTTTGTTTACTTTTCCATTTTGGAGTGTCACTCAATTTAAAGGAAAATTAAAGCACAGAGAAATAAATAAAGTAAAAGAATTATGATTTTGGAGCATCAGTCACTTAATCGAAAATAAGAGCATAGAGAAATATGTACATTTAAAGTAGAATGATTGTCTTAGGCGAGGACATAAAAACCTGAGATATTTTAGAGTACTATTTTTATTAACTATAAAATTTATAATTTTCTATTATTTTCTTTGTAAAATTAATACCAAATACATAGGCAACCATATGTCTAACTGCTCTGTAAATTAGTTCTTTAATAGTTTTGTAGATTATTGTATTTAAAAATAATTTAAATTATATAAATTTAATTATTCAGAAAAAATAATTGTATAGCTTAGACTAAAATACATTATAAATTTAAAACTCTAATTACTTAAATTTTTACCCAAAACAATACAATAATATAGACGAAAATGTATTAACAACACATTTATTTAAACTCATTCAACAAATAAAATAATAAAGATGAGACTTTTCCACTTTCAACTTTTAAATTTCCACAAAATTCTAAACACATTAAATTATAATTATTATTATTTTACCATCATGATTCTGATTTGTTATTGTTTATAACTTTCCCACTGGCTTTCCACCTATTTTGATAAGCACTATCAATGCTTTTTATGCCTGTTTACCACTCGCTTCTGGCTTATAAATATAAGAGCATTTTCCGAAAACTGTTCCCACTGAATTTCCCCATATTTGTCTCTCTCGGAGTATAACAGTTGATATACCACAGTTTTCACTTAGTGAGTCGGCGCCGGGCTGGAAAAAGCAGAATCGGAAAAGCCAACCTCAACTCGCAGCTGATGGGAAAACTTCACCACGGACTCAGGCGTGAAAACTCCCAAGCCGAAGTCGCCGGTGGGGACATGTGGCCGGAATTGGAGGTTCAATCCCCACCCAATCCAACACCCCAACCCACCCGGAGGTCGAAAAATCCATTTGGGCCAAAAAACCAAAGACAAGAAAAAGTCAAGACGAAATCGAAGAAAAAGGCAGGCGGGGGCAAAAAAGCAAAGCCACCAGCGAAAAATATCGATTCGCTTCGATTGTTGTTGGCCTGGCCGCCCACAGCGAATTGTATATTGCTTTATAAGCAGCTTCTGTCTTCAGTCTTCGGTCCGAGCGTTGAACAAGAAGGCGAAAAAATACAAAATCAGCCGACCCTGCCCTGCGGTTGCTTATTTGGCTGCTTTAGTTTCCAGCCAGCGAAGTCCTTTTCGCGTTTAAAAAAAAAGTAAAAAAAGAAAAACCAGAGATAGGAATTTTCCGTTTTACGCTGTTTTTCTTGTTTGATGCCTGCGCCTTCGTCTGTCCCCCTATACCCCTGAAATGAGTAAATAACCAATGAAGCAGATAGAAATGTTTATTGTTATTCTTCGGGCTTTCCCCGCGATCCCTCCCTGGTCATTCGAATCAATTCCGCCGGCAGCTTGTGGCGCTATTTGTATCTCCATTGCCATCTGCATTTTTTGATTTAAATTTACTTTAGCCTGGGATTGTCCTCGTGCCGAGTAAACGAGCCATTGCACATTATAAATGTTGGCTTACAATCGCTAAGTCCTTAGTCGTTAGTCCTTAGTCCTTAGCACTGCGACTGCAAGAAATTCCTCCTCTGTAGTAATTATGGCTACGTTAAGTATACGCACCTTGGGCTAGGCACTCCTCTAGCATGTTCTTCGCCGTGTTCCCGGCTCAACTCCCGCATAGTTTGTGTCGCATTAAAACTATTTAAGTTTTTAATGCCCTAACAGCGATGATCTTGTGCCTGGCATATAAATTACTCAGCCGCCCCGTGGCCCCGCCTTGGACCAACTTGCCTTTTTGCATTAACGCAGCTTCAAAGGCCTCATCCGGCCTCATCCGTCCACCCAGCACCACCCACACCGAGCCCCACGTCCTTGCCATGAAGCGTGGAAAGCGTGGAAAGCAAGGCAGCGAGCGAGCGAGGCTCCAAGACGTTGAGCACTTTGCCAAAGTTTTTACTTGGCTCGTTGGCAATTTTTACTTTGTTGCTTTATAGGGATTTATGTTTAATCGGCCAAAGGTTACTTCACAAACACACACACACGCGAGCGAACAGACATGTTAAAAGCTCTTTTGTTTCGCCATCAGTGAAAGAGATGGCATGCTTAAAGAGAAAGAGAAGGGTAGCGAGGCGTCGTCCTTCTTGCACTGTCAACACCAAAAGTGGAAATTATTTTGTCTGCTGCATATCAATTGAATGGATCACTGGCTGACTTAAAGGTTTAAGTGTTGAGGGATTTCTGCAAGAGGTACTGGTTATTTTTCGAACTAAAAAAGAAGCACTTAGCAGCCTGGAAAATAATAGTTATAGTAAAGCTAAATAATATACTATTTAGTATTACGTTTCCTTAACTAAAACAATTATTTCTATTAAACAAAGTTCTTAAAGAAATGTTCCTAATAGCTTCCTTAAACTTCATTCAAGTTTAAAGCAACTTCTACCCCATTAAGAACTCGGCCAAAAGAGTCAAATAAATAATGCCACTAAAGACAGAGTTGCATCCACTGCTGGAGGTTCATTAACCCGCTTCGAGGGGTTTATTTACTTGGATAAACTGTAACAATTGTCCCCAGCCTAGGTTCGGTCAATAAACGAACTTTCCAAGGACTTTAATTGAAGAAGTGGCAGCAGCTGCATGCAAACCAATCTCGTCCAAGGAACTCCATCGCTTGCACACGAAGAAGTTTGAAAAGAAAAGGATATAAAAATTATTTAAACATATTAAATAAATGCTTAAAATAGTTCAAATTTTATTATAAGAATTTTTGATTTAATTTAAAGCTATAATAAAATTGGTGTGAAATAATGTAGACTTTCAATGCAGGCATAATTTCTTCCAGTAAGATTTCTTGGCCCCCCGCCATTGCCGTTAATTAAAGTCGCCTTTAGCCAGGATTTGACGTGCAACTGTGAGCCCAAAGCCCTAGGAACGTACATATCTAAAAGTATAAGCCCGGCGAAGGACCAACATTGATTGGCAGTGCGAGACGTAGTTCTTTGATTTGTGTCTAGACCGAGGAGCGCGTGCCTTGGCAGGTCGCGGAAAAGACAACTTGGCTTTTGGAAAATTCATAGAGGCGCGCTCGCGAAAGTTTATTAGATGCTCTCTGGCATCTTTTTGTGCTGGCTTTGGCTTTGTTTTTGTGTTTTGTGTTTTTGTTGCCTTGATGTCGCCTCCGCCATTGAAACGCCGCCAGAATTTTAATTTCCGCCCAGAGCGTGTCGCACGTGGCCGCACTGTCAAGGAAGTTGACAAAGCCGGCAGGTCCTTTGAATTACGGCCAAGTGCTGCCGGTATGCGTAGGCGTTGCGCCCGCCAGCCTGTAATTATGACTCGCTCTAATTAAAAGTCAAACTAGTTGACCTTGATGTCGAAACAAAAATAGAATAAAAAAAACCGAAAAGTAATAGAAAAACTGTTAAGGCAAAAATAAAAAGTGAGCATTGAAAATATTCATTGGGAAATAGTTGGCGATTGTTTTCGACGCATTCGAGCGTTCGATGCACTCCAAATATTTGTTCAAATATTTGCCAACACGCTCCAGCTTTTCCGCTGTTTCTGTTTCACTTCTGTTCCCCTTGTTAATGCTATTGTTGTACAACTTTTGTGCAAAATATTTTACGCCCCACAATTTCCTGGAAATCTACATTTTCGCTCTTCACTTTTTTTGTGTTCTCTCCCTCTGTTCGGGGGCAGGACACAACATATACATTTAGAAGAGAGGGAGAGGGAGGACTGAGTTCTGAGACAGACACACATTTATGAGAATGGCTATTGGCATCGAGCCACGGCCGAAAGCCGTGATGCAGTTGGCTCGTTCTGTGCCCGTTCCCAGTTCGGTATTTGCAGCTCTTGTTTCGATTCGCAGGCACCAAAGGACGAATTTCTATTACCGAAACTTTGTCTGTACTCTATAGGGATATAAAAATGGTATCAATCGCTGGTCATATAAATTTCCCAGTCAATGTGTTAGGACCTCTGTGGGGGGAAAACACATCAGGCAACTGGGAGTTGTGGTTAGAAAGGTGGAGTTTTTTAACTTTTATGATATTTTATTGGGAAATTCTAGGTGAAAATGGGGTTTTGTATGTCTACATTTTTGTTTATTTATTTATTTCTCATAATAAAATTAATTGAAAATATATTTTTACACAACTTTGTTATATAGTTTAAGGAACATTCAATTTATAATTATTTAATATTTATTTTCCTGGAATATAAGGCATTTAACTTGGAATATTTCTTATGAGAAATTTAACCAAACTCGATTTAAGTACCATTTCAGTTCAGAGCATCCTATATTCGTTTGCTTCTCCTTTTTCAGAGATTTGCTCAAATTAATACTTAAAATGCGCTGCGTTGTCAGGCTGGGATTTGTCTGGCTGCTCTGCCTGCCAAATGGGAAAAATGTTCGCTCCGTCGGCTCTATTTGGCACGGATTGCATAACAAATGCAGGGACCTGGAATGGGATGGGAATAGGAATAGTTCCTGGTCTGAGACAAGGTGCTGGCTCTGGCTCTGGCTCTGGCTCTAGCTTTTTCTAGCTGGCAGTTATAACTCAATTTAAGGTAGAATTTCGGGCAATTAAAGGGACTTCAGACTGGAGTGGCAAAGGCAATTGCCATTTGAATACTTTTGTTGCGTTGCGCACTTTTGCAAAGTGAATCATTTAGACAGCAAGCTGAAGACGAAGAAGAAGCCTCAAGTCGAGCACGCATTTAAAAAGCATAAGCTAGTTGAGTTGGCAAACTCGAAGCGGATGCTCGAGTGTGCAATTAGCAGCCCTTTAGCCGAAAAGAAATAAATGCCGGCTAAATAGCTCAGGTAAACGCACAGCTCCTGCCTGGCTAATTGCAGGCCATTGAGACTTTCAGCTGAGATGGTTAAAAACTTGCAGCCGGCAAAGCCTGAAGTGGCCGGCAAACACAGTCCCAACAAATCCTGCATGTAGAGATATAGAAATATATATGTATATATATAAACATTCTCTCTGGCTGGTATATAATTTGAAGATGTTCTCAAGTGCGCCACAACTGCCAAAAAGACATGAAGGTTAATTGTGGTGCACTATGGCTGGGGGCCCATCTTGTATCTAGTGTCTTGCATCTGTATCTGCATCCGTATCTGACTGCACTCGGGGATCTGTGGGAGTGTGTGTGTGTGTGGCAAAATAAATTACATTTGTCCGGGCTGCCAAGAAAATTGAAAAATTCTGCATGGCTGGCAAGCATTTGGCCTGCAGCCTCAGCAGTCACAGTTTTCAGTTGCACAGCAAGAAATAAGGTAAAATTCGGGTCTCTCGACCACTGAATACCCAGTGTTTAAGTTAAGGTGACTTGAAATACAAGCACAAAATTTATTTGTTTTAAATTTTCCAGAATAGAAACCTTAAACTGAACTGTACTTGATTTTATAATCTTAAAGGAGTAGAGATGTTGCCTATGCTTTCAATACTAATCAAAACTAGTAAATGTGATCAAATATAGGAATTCAATTAACATACATTCCAAACCCAATTAGTAGGGTTAACCTTGGGTTAAACTCCCTTTAAACTCTACAAGTATCAGGTATAGAAACTGTGGCCCTGGGAAACCCCACACTTCTCCGACATACACCTTAATGCTCCTGTGAGGCAGGATTCATCTCTCATCTACATACGAACATAAATGCATTCCCTTGTTTATGAACGGGCATTTGAGGAGTGTGCGGAGGTAACTGTGCCATTTTCAGTTGGCCTGAGCAACAATTTGTGAGTAATTTGAAATGTATTTGCTTTGTCTGTGCGACAGTTTTCGATGTGAACCTTTGACACAAACTGGCAAAATTTCACAAATATTCGGTAAACAAAACAATTAAAACAAAGCCAGTGCCCCCGAAAATTGTAGAGTCCAAGTTAAATATTAATAAAATGCATATTACATTGTGTGCTGTAAAGCTACACTCTGTTTTGTGGGGTTCCTCTGAAGTTTAGCTAATATAAAACAATTAGTTTTAATTAGTGAACTTGCTTTGAGCTGAGCAATATATTTTTTTTTTTCGAAAATATATATTTGTGGTCGAAATAAAATTAAATAAATATTTGAAGCTTGCACTGACGTGGAAATTAAAAGATTGAGAATTTTTCATTAGATACTGAAAGAGTCAACAAACTATTTTACTTAAATTTATCTTTTTTTAATTTAAACTTTTACAAACTTCTGACTAAATGACGGAATCCCGCAAGGCATTTAATTATAAAATGTAAGAAATACTTCAGGCAGACATAAAATTGCCTCAAGTGTTGGGCAATTTCGTCCTGTTGCCGCTGCCCAGACCCTTGTATCTTCGAGACTGTTAATCGATTCTTAAGGATCGCCGAAATTGCCACTCCTGGCCACGTGTATGGCCAACGAAATGAATGCCCTTTGTTCTTTGAGCTCCTTCCATGCATTCCACGTGCTGCACTATAATTCACACTTAACACTTGCGTTTCTGGTTACTTTTATTTTTTATTTTCCCGTTTTTTTTTTTTTGCTCTTCGCCAAGGCTTTGGAGGTCGAGGGTTGAGTTGTTGAGGGCCGGAGCCATTCTTGGGGCAACTATTTTGCACTTTGCGGAAAGTTTTTATGCCACTTTTATCTGGCAACGCGTAAATATTCGTTAAAAGTTGAAATTTAATTTTATACCCCTGGCGCATCTTGCAGCTGCATCTTGCAACAGCAGCAGCAGCAACTATATATTTCGCCATTTTCGCTGTTTCGTCAAGTGCGATGGAGGAAAAATCAGCCAAATAAATTTCACTTGCACCTTTTCCGGGCGTGGCGCGTCTGCTTTGGCTGCTTGTTAGCGCTGAATTTATGTCCAAACATAAATAAAGCTTTTCTAAACGTGTACTTTGCAGCTCGCCCTGGGAAATACTTGCCGGGCGGAACTGGACTCGGACCCGGACCCGGACTCGTACCCGGATCCGGATTAGTTTGTCCGGGCGGCGCATCTTCATCGGGCTGAATGCTGAATGGCAAACGGAGAACAGAGAACAGAGAACGAAGAACGGCGGACTCGCAATTGAATAGCAGATTACGTCGTTTAGATAATTTCATTGAGATAAATCCGAAGCAGCTGTAATGGCATTTAATATTTATTATTATGATTATTATTAATCCGCATGCGCAGGCCGCGCGCCCTGGATCGCTTCCTTTGTTTGTCTAGGAAGTTGCGGCGTCATCGGTTCAATGACTTCATCTCTCTGGCCTCTATTTGCGGCCAAATGGCCTTTATTATTGATGTCCTTGGCTGGTTTATGTGTCAACAACAAGCGAATTCGCATAAGCAGAAATTTCATTAAGTTTGTTCTCTGTGTTCTCGGCTTTGGATAATGATCTGAGACGAAACAGAAATCAATATATTTTTGGCGAAAAGTTCAGGGAGAAAAGGGGGGGAAAGAAACTTTTCCAATGTGTGTTCTCATATTGGTTTAATTTGGCATTAAGTTCTCTTCAATTTATTTTATTTTTCTCCTTTTTGCCGAGCCTGAGGAAGATTGATTGAAAATTCATATCGAAAATGTATATTGAAGGATATATATAAGTTTACTGAAGCCTTTGATGGCGCAAATAAAGACTTGTGTGGCATGTGTATTTAAATAGTATAAATATTATATTTGCTTTTCTGTGAGTCTTAAAAATGTAAATAAAACATTGCTACAGTTCACAAGCTTAGGAAAATTAAACAACTTCCCTTTAAAGCACTTTTTAGTATTTAATTTTATGTTAAATCATAAATCTAAATATAAAATATCATGCTTGAGTTTGTTCCAAGTCCTTTGCTTTTGTATTTTTTTTAATTTCCTTTCCAGTTCTTCTACCCGCCCACAATTTCCTTATTATGGCACTCCATTTCAGGTTAATTACCAGCGAGCCACATGCCGTGTTTATCATTTGAGAAATTGTCATAATTGATTGTCATTTCGAGGCTAATGGCGTGCTTTCTCTACCCACCACCATCAGGTCTGGGAAAGTTGTTCATTTCCATTTCGATTCTCCTTTGCCATTAGTCGCTTTCAATTTCGCTGGCATTTCAGATGTCACGGCATAATTTCAGGGCAACATCAGTTTTTGTTTCGCCGGCTAATTAATATTGGAACACAAGGCGGACTGCTTGGACTGTCAGAAGTTGTGCAATTTATATTAAATTACGATCGAGTGAAAATCAATTAGAAAACATTCCATAAAAGCGGCTGGCCGCAATTTCCCCCGCATTCCATTTGCTACTTTCTTTCTTTTTTGCTGAACTGAAAAGTGCTTGAATGGAAGGAATGAAAGCTGTTTGGTCGGCATTTGTAGTGAATTATTCCGAGCTGTTCGAGGTGCAGGGCACAAAATATTTTTATAATTTACAGTTGACAGCGAAAGCACAAACAACACCTACCCATTGTTGGGCGCGAGGGCACAGCAAATGTTTCCAAGAAGCTGGATGGGGATGGGGCATCGCCTCACCGCGGGCAGAATAAATAGTTGTGCAGGTGGTGTTAATTGAAAAACTTTCGCAACACTAATTAAAAGTTTCTAAACAAAATGCCATGCCGAACTCCCGGGATTATACGAGAGAGGCTCTAGTACGCCATTATCCAGCCATCGAGTCAGCCAGGACCTCTTCGCCTGTATTTTGCCGCCTTCTTTATCGGGCGAATTATGTGAAATGTCGAATGTGACAGGCCAAATTGATTGTGGATTGCTCCGCGTGGGTGTGAGCTAATTAAAAGAGCAAAGCAATACATAATTGATTAGGTGAGAGAGCACTTGACAAAGTGCACTTTTCCCTGCCCCCGTTAATTATGCCATGTTTTTTAATTGCTCTTCAAAGTGGGAGTGAGGCGGATTAATACGAAAAGGTTAAGCGCAAATTGAGTATTTAAAATCATCTTTATTCAATTTCTAGTTAAGGAAATGTTATAACATAGTCTCCGCTTTCCATACATGTTATATATAACACCTTCTGCCATACTTTTCCTCTCCTTTGTTCTTTAAAATCCGCAATACCTGCCTTGAAACCTTCCGCCAAAAACATAAAGAAGCCTTAAAGAGCAAAATCCAAAGTGCTTGTCGACAATGAGTTTAATTTCCTCAACATCTTCCTGTACTCGCCACAGTTCCTGCTCCTCCTCCTGCTCCTGCTCCTGCTCCTGCTCCACTTCATCTTGATGGGATTGCGTTGGTCACTTTCTGGCTGAGTTGTCATATTTTTCGCCCGGACAGGCGGTCGTCAGATGAGAGTGAAATGGCAAAAAAAAAAAAAGAAGAACTGCCAGCAAAAGCGCAAACTTGGAGCGGAAAAAATGGGAAATATATTTCATATCAAGTGCTCGGGCATTGTCCGAAACGGGCCACGTTTCAAATTTAAAATAACTTAAACGACTTGAAACAAGTGGCTGTTGTTTGTTGCCACGCTGACAGCCGCTGTGTCACGCCGGAAGTCTGGGGCAATAATAGAAAACACACCCAATTTACGTGAAAAAAAAATAAACCAAAAATAAAAATAATTCACTGGGCGCAGCACGAGCGGAGCAACACAACAATAGCAACGAATAGCATTTTGGAGCAGGTGGCTCTGCTTCCCGGGAGTCCTTTGAGTCCTCGGAGTCTCACTATAAGCTGTGGGAGAATTTTACCTTTTGGCCCCCTGTCTCGCTGGTTTCTCAACTTTTGTTGTGGCGCGTGCAAGTCACACAAAAAAATGTGAGTGAAAAAAACCAGAAAATATTTTTATTTTACACGTGTAACCGAGAACAGGTATATGGTTTCAGTGACAAACCAAGATCTCAGCATGTTGAACTTAAGACGATTTTCTTCGAATAAAGCCTATTATATACTTTTCATCAAACAAAAATTTCTTTATTTGAAATTGTTTAAATAAATGATGAAATCGAAGGATAAAATTGTCTGATAATATTCAAGTGGAGGATCAAAAAATAGAATAAGTAATTGCACTCTAATTATATTTTTGGTCTACTAATAAATTCCATAAAATATATATAAAAAACTATTTCGATATTTGAAAAGGTAAACAACTTTTTAAAGGACATCACCTGTTCGTTTCTCAAGCTCAAAAACTTCAAGTTTATTTATTTTAGGCTAGTGCCTAAACCTGGCCAATGGGAAAACGTGTCAGCAGTGTGGGTGAGCAAAAAAAAAAATCAAAAGAAAAAAGAAAAAAGAATTTCCATGCCGGGCTCTGACTTGAGATGATAATCAAGGTAATGGCTAGGCCGTTTGGCCGGAAATGACTTAGTGTTTTGCTGGGAAATTAAGCGACAGGAAGGCGACAGGCGGCGGAAGAAGGTGTAATGAATTTAATTGAAAAGTTCGTATATGAGCGTCATGTTGGGGAAATGTCCGGCCATTGTTCGAAGCCCCCCCAAATGAATAATGGAAAATTGCGGGCACGCGCCGCAAATCGACGCTCTGGGCCACAAATCGCGCTAAATAGGCCGCTGGGAGAGATTTTTTCTATATGTTTTCCTCTTTGTTTGTTTAGAAAGCGGTCATAAAACAGTTCAATAATAATTGGTAATATGTTTATATTTGGTCTAAACACACATACAATTCCGGTTGTTTGGTAATTAATTAGCCAACAGAGCGATGACAGTTACATGTGCCGATCAAGCGACCAACCAACCAGGCAAACCAGCAGCCAAAGAGTCCTTCGACACTCGATGTAGATACCGATATGGATAGGGACACCGCTGCTCGTGTGTTAGATAAATGTCCTGGCAGATAGTTCCCACGAGTGCCGTTTAGCATGTGCGATAAATGGGGACACTCGGCCCGTCGCGTCGGCTGGGGCAAAATACATTTGTGTTAATAATAGACATTGGCAGTGTCATTTTTCATACACCACCCACCAGAGCGGGCGCCTTGCCTGGAAGGTAAACAAATGGCGGCGCAGGATAGCTGAAAAATTGAGCCATGAAGCGGCGTTACAAGTTCGCAGGCTCGCAGCCAGCTAAATTATGGTAAGATAAATTATGCGATTTATTGGCATCACAGCACTTGCCCGAATATTTATGCCGGCTAATCTATATAATAAAAGAAAACATAACTCAGAATCAGAGGTAGTAACTCATATAGAGTTACCAAAAATAACTTTCCAATACAAATAGGTTGATAACAAGATAAGATTTTAGTTTTTGATTCACTAAATACTTTAATTTAATTTCAAAAACATATCGAAATTTAGTTTAATCTTATTTATTTATGTGTCCCGCCAGACAAAACATGCATTTCTCCCCCAACAAGTGGCCAATTAGTCCATTGCAGTTTATCCGTACAAGTATCTATGTGCATGTATCTGCGCACCTGCACACAGGTAATTGAAAGTCATCATCTCTAGCTCCTCCACGGAGGAATGCTACGGAAAGAAGGCAACTCGTGGGGACCAGACATAAATTCAGCCATAAAAGAGCATTTAAGATAAGCTTGCATTTATGGTCGTTAAAATTCAAAATGCCATTTAACCGGAGCCAAAAAAAAAAACGAAATAATAGCCAGGCGGGGAGCCAACCAGTAGGAGAAGAAGGAACCAGCACGACATCGCGAGGCGAGGTGATGCATAAAGCCAACTTGCAGCGGATGCGGAAAGTAAAAAAACGCAAGCCATTTACCTAATACGCTAAATATTCAGAGCCACATTGGACCAGCTTCGGTTCGAGGATTGGCTCTTGTGGCTTCCCAGACATTCCTAGCATTTTATGTGCCAAGCCCGCTCCGGGACCGAACCCACTCACAAACACAATCGCATCCCGGCAAGCTTTACGCTGCCAGTGATAGCAGTTTAGTGTCGTTGATGTTAATTTTTGAAGCCAGTCAGAAGAGGAGGAAGGGAGGTCGGGATTGGCAGGTGGTAATCCCCGCCAGAGCCGCACATTGCACAAACATCGTCATCAGGCAGAGTCTCTCGAATCTGCTGACTTTTCGCTCCCGCTCTACGCTCGATTGAGTGCACAATTTCATTAACCATATGTACTCCTATATACATATATATGTGCCTTCCAAGGGGGTCAGGTATCTGGGCGATCGGAAACCAAGAGGGGATCTAGGGAAACGGGCATCCAGGATCCGGGAATCCGAGAATCCGGGCCAAAATGCAGTTAGCTCGGTGACGACAGCTGTGAGAAGTGACCCGTCACTCGGGGCATTTCAGTCATTCCCTTACAGGACTCGGTGGAAAATAGGGCGCTGGGTTGATTCCGCAATGTTAGCAGGTGACATGGGGGCTAAAAATACCAATAATGCATCATTGTTTAAAGAAAACTTCTTTGAAACATCTTTTTAAATAGATTGCCATTACTAGACATCAGTTAGTTGGAGTTATCAACCTTTTAAAATATACAAATTTATTTTAGATTAATTAAATTTGTATACTTTACCAAATCAATTTTAAGTTGTTAAAAAAGCTACAAGATTTACTGATGAACTCAGTTACTGGACAAAAAAAATAGGAAATGCAACTGCATAATGAAGCCAGCCAAAGATTGACATATTTTTTGCGGCCTCTGCGGTCACATTGTGGAATCGGCTGGTAATTAGTTTCCAGGACCGGGCTCCGGATTCGGGACTGGGTTCGACGAACCCTCGACCTGTCACTCACTTGGCGAGCCTCAGACGTACAAAAACTTGTGTCGCCGCCCGACTGGGCCGGGTTGATAGCCCACAAAAGTATGCCACACTCTCTGAATGCCTTTGAAGTGCTCCTCTGTGAATGCGAATGTGAATGTGAATATGAATGTGAGTGTGCGTTATTCATGCCGGCAATGGCTATGGCTACGGCTATGGCAATGGTGTTTTGTGGCTTTTGGCATGCCACAAAAGTTATGCACTTTGCAAATTTATGCTCTCGGCCGGCGACTGGTCTTCTTTAAATGCACTTTTTGGCAGGCCAAAGTTGTCGGCAATTGAAAAGTTGACTTGGCCAGGGCCAATAACTTTTTAAACGCCTTGGCAGGCGCAATTTCGGCTTTGGGAAGTCTTCAAAGTACATGTGTCCAAAATAAATAATCTTGGGCCCCCCCCCTGGCTCAATTGTCTGTGCCAGGCCCTCTCCCAGGCTCTCCAGTGTGTGAATCAACACCATTTGTCGTTTTTTAAGTGACAATTGAATGCAATGACTTTTGCCAAATTGATTCCCGACAACCGAACGTTCCTCGGAGTAGGAGCTGGAGGAACAGCAGCAGAGGCTACAGCAACATTCACATCGGCAGCAGTGAAGGCGACAATGAATTCGACTATCGAATGCAGGACACTCCTTGAGAAAGGATCCTCCAGATGCGAGTATTTATGTGTGTCGTCTGGAGATGCTGGTCGCATCTGTGTGAATGGGTTTCGTTTCATTTCATCGCAGTGGGTTTCGTTTCGTTCGCCTAGCCTTCACTTCCAGCGAAATAAATGGCATATTAAGTATACGCTCAGTGGCACCTGCGACTTGGCGCCAAACAAACACAGAATGCGCATCGTCGCCAATGCTAAATGTATATATCGATGCAAAATGGATAATCATATTAAAAGGAAATGGATTACCGGATCTAAAATGGAACAAATTCAAGGAAGTCAAAGGATATAAATATCAAGGGAAAGTAATGTTACATGATAGACTGCGAGAGGAGTAAAGTATTTATAAAAACATAAAAACAACTAGCGTCAAAGGTACTAAATCAAGCTTAAAAGGGTTTAAATTTATTAGCTACTAATTTAATATTAAATTTGGAACTCAACCAATTTTCCTCGAGTATTTTTAATATTTAAAAAGTCAAAGAACGGGCTCATTGCCCCTTTTATTCATTCAGTTACCTCAAGAAACCGCATTTTACTTCTCCCCTTTTTAATGTCTTAAATCATCAACTATGAAAGTAGCTTAATTTGCATTTTCTCCAGGAAAAAGCAAATCTCTTGGCTCCGCATATACATACTATATATATATATGCACTTGAAACTTTCGTAATGAAGTTAAAGATTCTCAGGGATTCTCGGGGAAAGCTAGCAGCCAGGAAGTTGCAATTGTCTATCCTCTGGCCGGGCACTTGAGAGTTAGTTTACCATAACCATTTCATTAGGGGCATATCATGTGGCCATTGAAGGAAGGTTGGCCAGGACCTCGGCAAACACCTCAAGATTTCCAGTCAACACTGGCAGCTCAAATGGCAAGCTGCACCAGCCTTAAGATTCACCGAGTTGCGACCTTCAAGCAGCCACTTGGCAGTTGGCAACTCGTCATTACGGGGTCGCATAAATATTTACAAGGTACACAGTGAACACACGCACATGCAAATGCACTTAAAAAAATATAAAGTCTAAATATAATTAAATACAAATTAGATTATTAAGTCTAAACCAAACACAAACAACTTGAGATTAGTTAAATAAATCTTCTAATAAATTGATATTTAAAGCAATATATCTATTTTAAATTGGTAAAATAAGATCAAATCAATTTCATAATAATTTCTTCAAGTGTCCTGCTAGTAGAGGCAATGCCGTAAGGCAATGCAACCAGGGGGAGTGGCAGGCACGTGGGCTCATAAATTGAGCTAGCTGCAAGGCGTTTGGGCGAAACACAAATACGAGTGCAAACATGGCCTGACATCGACACTGACGTCTCAACGGTTGGCTGACGCCACTCCTACT
Organism: Drosophila watanabei; assembly: GCA_008042575.1. NCBI lineage: Eukaryota > Metazoa > Arthropoda > Insecta > Diptera > Drosophilidae > Drosophila > Drosophila watanabei. Next base: position 20,627 of record VNJS01009163.1, on the reverse strand, counting down.
CAGGGAGATTTCCCAGCTCCACTCCCCAGAGATTTTCCCGCTTTCCCCCTTGTAAGATTCTAGACTCTAGCCTCTCCAGTTGTTTAATCGCGTTAATTGCGAGCAGCTTGTTACCTTGGCCAACTACGAAAATTCGACTCGGCTTAATTGCCGTGCACTGGCTGAGGAGTGGAAAAGTTCGGGCAGAGTCGACTGTCTATTTTCGGCAGCATCTTAAAGCGTAATTGGTGGCGTAATTTTCATCGACTTCTTGACTTTGTCGCGGTTTTTAATTGCACACATGTGCATGGTCCTCGGAAAAGTCACGGGTTATTAATTAATTGCTTGCGGTCTATAAAGGCGAACGAAGGCAGTTGGCTTGGACTCGGATTGACATAAATTATTTAAATCGAAATTATTCTGTTTACTTTCCATTACGTGGCCTTCAGCTTTAAGTGGCCTGAGTGGCAGAGCACTGAAAGAAATATCTTATACTAGAAAAGACTTGAAAAACGGTTAAAGTTGTGATATTAATAATGAGAACTATAATATTCTGATAGAATTATTGGTATTAACTCGGTTAATTTCTTCGGTAATGATTTTAAATATTAAAAATATAATGCTGATGAATATAGTTGATATTTTTCGTTAAGTAATTTCCAATAAGTTGAAATTCTTGTTTCAAATTTACTTTTCTTTATTGAAATATCTCTCAGTGCTGCAGCTTGAGTTGAAGTTTAAGTTTGAGCTCAAGTGGCCGCGACATTAACGACAGTTGACAGGCAGCAGGAACAGCAGCATTTGCTTTGGAATTTCCGTCCCCAGCCCCTCATTAACTTCGCCTCGCCCGCGGCTCAAGGACCAGCCACACTCACTTCCCAGTCCACCAGGACTACCAGGACCACACCAAACCACGTCCACTTATTGTTAATCCTCGGCGGCCTAATGTTCAAATGTTGGAAAATTGAGCCGACAGCCATGGCTGGCTGGCAAAAGTGAAAATAAAGCAGGGCAAAACAAGGAATACAGAACACGACAGGGGAAAAAGAACGCAACTTTTGAGTGATGCTTGCAGGACGATAAGCACCACCAGCTAACCAGATCCCGAAGCCGCCTCGGTGGTGCGATGTCCTGGGAAAGGCTTTGCCACCGTTTCACTGTTCTGCATGTAAAAGGAAACTTGCTTGTGCTAAATAGATTGCAAAACAAAAACAAATATATTCTAGAACATGATAAATTGCTAACAAATATCATAAATATTTTATATTTATTATTTTAAAAGTGCATTCTTTCCTTTCTCCAGTTAAAATATGATCATTAACAATTAAATAAATATTCCAGCATCATCGTCAATTTAAAAATGCTTTTTATTCTTGATACAACCAAATCCTTTATAATATTCTTTATAAATATTTGCCTTCCCTTTAAAGTTCTTCCTGCTGCTGATCAAAATCCTGGCTGCACAGTGTTATTAGAGGAAGTAAATGAGGCTCAGTTGGGTGGTTAGCTGGGGGTTAGTGGGGTTGGAGTTCGCGGGGTCAGACGGCGCTTTTGCCTTCGTCCAGGACAAGAGCGCACAAAAGTTTGTTTGTTCATTTGATGGTAATTATTGTAAATGGCAGGCAGCGGCGCAGGTGGGAGTTTGTCGGCTCTTTTGATAAAAATGAGAGCCAGAACGGGTCCCCAAGGTCCACGGGCACGGGACGGCGCGAAGGAGCATTGAGAGCGAAAGCGCTTTGGGCGCTGATTGAGCAACCAAATAAATGCGCCAAACTTTGACAATGGCTGATGTTGTTGATAATAGCATAAGGATGATGTCCCGCTTCCACCGCCGCTCCTGCCGCCGATGATGGTAATGATGATGACGATGACGATGCCCCCCGCCGCTCGGTGTTTATGGCTGAAGCTGAGCTGAGGTGTTCTGTGTGTGTGCTGTGCCCAGCGGCCAAAATGTGAAAAGTTGTCGCGCCACCAACTAGTTAATGGCATTTGTGTGTTGCCGGTATCCCAAAGGAGTCTGCAGCGTTGTGCCATCCCTGTCTGTCTCTTGATTTTTATAATAATGAAAAATCAAATAAAATAAAGTTTAAGTAAAAAGAGAGCCCTAAAATAATGCAAGATGGAGTTTTTAAGCTCTTCAAATATACAGGAAAATGACTTCCTTTTTCTACAAACTCATCTTACAATAAACCCTCTATTGCCCCCAGCTAAGTGTCCAGTTTAATTAGATTATTTCACGTAAGGTGGAGCAGCCTTGACAATGTCTTGGGCGTATGTGGAGAAAATGCAATAATAATCACATAATTTAATAAGCAAATAAATTAATAGATTGACCACACAAAACACACACACACACAAGCGTACACATCCTCCCCGAGCTCCTTTGCAAATTGCCATTGATTGGTCCCCAGCCAGCCATCGATGGTGGCCCAGGAAAAAGGAAATATTTTTATAATTTTGCGAACTTGCCCCGAGCAAAACACAAACAGACAACAAGTTTTTCCAAGAGTACACATGCAAAGTAAGAAGCTGGAAAATCATGTTAGCATCTCACATTATGGCCAAGGCAAAAGATGAACGGAAAACTCATTCAATTTCTTTTGCAAAATAACAGAATAAAGAGAATCTTTCACTGGACATTATAATTTTATAAGAAAATTGCAATGTAAAGCAGAATGGCATATATCGAGGCTGCCAAGGGTAGGCCAAAAGGGGTTAACAGAGTGAGCTGGGAAAATGGCAGACTGGCGAAATGGAAAATGGTAGGAGTTGATGTGTGCTCCCAGTGTCAGTTTTATGGTTTTATATTCTCATTTCCGCCGCCCTCAACCATAAATGGAATATACGACTTCCGCCGAAATATTCCCCTAAATGCAGAGCCCACTTTGAAGGTGAAATGAAAGTTTCCAGCGGTCATTGCATTGCACTTTTCCACCCAACTCCCACCGCCGTCGGTGGTATTGTCAGCTCAGCTTAGGAGAGTTGGCCAAAAAGCCAGACACATCATTTTGGCTTAGCCAGTAAATGCGTACATGTTCAGGTATTTCTTTTTTCGGGGTTTTCGAGTGCATTGTTGTGCGCTTTCATTTTCCGAGCTATTGGCTTTTGTGAGGGTTTCTTTTTGGTGATTTTCTCCCTCCTTTTTTAAGAGGTCAGACACCGAGACTAGTTAAAGTTAAGAGCATAATAATGAGTTGCACTTCAGTGAGTCTTAGTGGATAAACGCAACCAACTGAATAAATGACATTTATGAGGCTTAATTTAATATAATTCATTTTATGCAATTTACATGCACATAAAAAAGCGGAATACATTGGTGACTAATTAGTTGTCGCATTATCAAAATTGTTAGTTTACAAACTAAGTAGACATATTTGCGTAAATTGCAAATTAGTCAGAAAATCATTTTTTTCATGGTATAACTATTTAAGTCACCAAAAGGTGGAAGAGGGAAGTGTGAAATGTTAAATGATTTTTTTTTGTAATATATTATTAAATATGAAATTTAGTTAAATATAATTACTAACTTTACAATATTTATTAAAGCTCTAACTAAAGCCATGACAGCAGAATCTACAAAAAAAAAGTATAACAAATCATGCGGAATAATTAGTGGAATTATTGAAGCTCAAAATAATTATAAAATTATCTATGTTAATCCATTTGAATTATATAAAATAAATTGCTTTAAATACAATAATGCTTTTTTCACACCTGAGGGGAGTCCTGTTTTTGTTCAGCAACTCTAGTGGACATCCCCCAGTCCATGCCCAATAGCCACCCACTATCCAAGTGGAAAAGGGCAAGTTTTTAATCTGATAAACATCGCCAGCAGGCCGAACACGAAATTAAATTAAAACTTTTTTTTCCAGCTTTTTCGGGGACGCAAACAGAGAAATCGAATTGGCCAGGGGAATGGCTCGAATCCGAATTCGAGTCCGGGAAGCAAATAAATGTATTAAATCAATACAAGTTGCCCAAGGAGGAGCGGCTTGGGATGAAGGACTCGCCGAATCAAAAGTGATAAATCTAAACTGGACGTGTGCGTGTGTATATGTGTGTGAAAGAGAGGGGGAGTGTGGGTGTGGGGTTGAGTGCGAGTGTGCCCAACACTTACAGAAATTGAAAACGGCGAAAGGCAGCGGAAAGGAATCCCGTGTACTTCGGGCCTCCGGATTGCTCCTTTGAGCTGCCGAAACTATAAATTTTATTTCCGTTGAGGGGCTGCCAATTCGAATGACACTTTAATTTAAATTCGCTCAAACGCAATTGCTAGCCACGCACCCAGTGACAATCAAAGGGAGACACCAGCCAGGGTCTGTCCCTGTCCACATCCGCACCCGGTTTTCGGGGCCCCCCTCCCTCCATTGAGCAAGTTGTCAAATTGTTTGAATTTATTTATTGACTTGGCGGAGCGGCATTTGCATTCCAGTTGAAAGACTTTTGACTCACTGCCCCGATGGAGCCTCATGCAACGCCAGCGGCAACGGAAGCTCACGCTCCCTGGCCCCTTTCAGAGTCCTTTTTTCTTGGCGCCCCTCCCATCGTAGGGTGTGGATAATGAAAGTCGCAGGACTGCAGCTGAACCTGCTGAAAGGGGGGAATGGCCAGGAATGCCTGAAAGTCACAGTGGTCCAGAAATATGAATAGGTTTATTTTAAATTTAAAAAAATTTTATTGTAAGACTCAAAAAAAAGGCATTCATTATTTTATTTTATGTTCAGTCCAATAGACTCTTTTGGAAATGTTGTGAATTATTAATCAGAATTCTTTGAGAGTTACTTTGACCTAATAAATATGTAAATCATTTTCTAAAGAAGTTTGTTAGCTTAAATAATAAATAATGACAGAAATAATGTGACAGAAAATTCCTATAAATATAAGTAAATTAATGATTAAAGATTTTGATTAATTTACTTATAAACAAGATTTTCATTAATTTACTTATATTTTTAGTGATTTTCTGTCACATTATTTCTGTTATTATTTAGTAAATAAATGGAGTATAAACTCCCTAAAAAATGTAACACTAATGAATACTTTGTAACTCTGTTAAATGCCCAAAAATGCACAACTTATAGCATACTTTCAAGCGTTCACACCAAAATATCTCAAACTGATTTTTCACCGATTTTCCACAGTATTGAGCGGCAAGCGGAATAACGCACACAGAAACAAACAAAAAAGAAAGGGTATGGGTATGTGTGTAATCTTATGTAGGCAAGTGTGTGTATGTGGCGAACCTTTTAACTTTATCTCGCATGCAGCGAATTCAACACACACAGACAGGGAGTGCGTTTGTGTGTGCGGAAAAGTGTCTGCGGGGGTGGAGAGGGAGAGGAGGAGCTTTCCCGTTAAGTAAGACTCGCCGCCGGCATTTGTGTGTGTGTCACGCACGTCTCAATTGGCCACGGCCCTGTCTTGGTGTGAGTTCCAGTTGACTATTTAATAAATCCCAGTTTTGTGGTCAGCATACGAAATTAATGCGATTTACTTGGCCAACACATACTCACACACACATAGAGGAAGGGAAAGTGTTACCAATAAGGAGAGAAAGGAAAATTCATTTAATTTATTCTAAAGATTAGCTATTCATTTCACTGTTTTGCCACCCAAAAAAGTGCTCAGCTCCGCCGTCGAAGCAGAATTGTTACACCCTGCGGACGCGGCGGCCAGAGCGGAATTTAAATTTGTCCTGGCCAGTTAGCAGGTGTGTGTGTGTGGGTGTGTGTGCAGGAGTGTGAGTGCGAGGATGGCCAGGAATACAACTTGGCAACTTCTTCCTGGCACGTGTTTGACTTATGCGCAGCACAAGTACCAAAGTTTAAACTTTATCCAACAGAACGCAGCTGAACAAACATAAATTAAGAATTGGGCTATTTGTTACCTAAAAATAAAAAATAATACAAAATTATTTATAGAAAATGTAGCTTGGTAAAATGTATAACAAATTAATGCATTATCCTTATTTATAAAATTGTAGACATGAAAAATAAGCCTTAATATTCATAATCAAAAATTAAACTTGACTGCCTTTGTTGTTTACAATTTATTACAAATGTTTCAATCTACTTTTATAATAAAAAACTGTTTCTAATAGTAGTTTAAATAACAAAGAAAGCTTAAATTATTTTTTGACTCCCAATTAACCCTTCCTATTCCCTAAAAGGACTATATTCCACCAAACTCCTTGTCCTTAATGGCAACAGGGTATGCCAGCAGTCTCGGGTTCGGAATCACAATGCACAATGGTTGAATGGAAAAAAGTTTTTGCGAGTACAATGCCGGGCCACCGGACACTAATGCCCGGCAAGTGGCCGGGATCGGGTCGGGTCAGGTCAGGGAGCTGCCGACAGTTGGCCCAAATCGTGGCCCATATGCCAGCGAAATTTCTGGAGAAGAAGGGAGAAGCATGGACAGGACTCTAGAGGGACACTGACTGGCAACACCCAGAAATTATGCTAATTTCCTTGAATTCCTTACACATTTATATTATTTATTGTTTTCCTTTTTTCTCGGAGCTCCTTCCTTTCTTTTCTATTCTCTTCGAGTTGAAAAGAAGTATTCAAAAGTATTTAAAGTCTTGACAGTTTTTTTTGTTTGTTTGTCAAGGAAGGGGGGACGGTTGTGCCAGGATTTTCGAACTTTTTGTGACTTTCATTTATACTTTGCAGAGGGGTCACATTTAATATATATCTCTGAAGATATAATCTGTAACTGAAGTTAGTAAATAACATTGATGATTTGCTTGTAAAATGATAAAATTAAATCAAAAGTCAATTTGACCCAACATTGCATACTAAATATATTTAATTATTTAACTCAATATAAAGATAACCATTGCTTTCTGGATTAAGTTTCCTTCGTACATGCAGAAAGCTCTTTTAAAATGCAAAGCCATGTGCTTGAAGCCGATTAAGTGATTGAAAATTACGCAATTAAAACGTTTCAATGATTTCGAAATATAATATATTCTTAAAGCCAGTTAATTAACTAGCCAGTGTGTCCATCACCTATCAAGTGCTCATATTTCAGGCGGATGGAGAAAAGCAATCTCGTGTCTCATCAAGTAGCTCAACCGTTTCGCAATCAGGCTGCGGCTGCGGCAACGACTACGGCTTTGCCACTCAACTAAGCTGTCTGCGAGAAGGACTTTGGACTCTGGCCAGGACGAGACAAGGCCAAGCGAAGGCAGCAAAACAAATCAATTAAAATAATACTAAGACGCACACACACACACACAAAGACAGCTCGCAGCTTAGGCTAAAGTCCACTTCAGTCAAACTATTACATAATTAAATCACAGCAGCGCACGCACGCTCCTACATATACTCATAATAAATGGAGGATTATGTTAATCAAGCGGAAAAACAGACACGCAACCAAAGAGAGAATAGCAAAATAAATGAATGAATAAATGAAAGATTTTATTAATGGTTTTATTTCTACAGCCCCCAGAGTCACAACGCAAAAAAAAAGTTTCAAAAAAGTCTAAAAAAAAAAGAAGAAATAAGTGGACGCAGCCGGATAAAAAAGCACAAAAAAGTTATAAGCATTTAGCTTTGTTTTCCTCTGCTTAAATAATTCATTAAATTAAGTGTACCGAACAATCAATCAAGTCGCATTTAGTTTTGTCGGCCAACAACGATAATGAAATCCCGAGATTCCGTTTGACTTTCCCCGCTAACAAGAAAGGAGGAAAGTTTTTCTTAAGAATTTTCCTTTTCGCTGACAAATTTAAGCATATTTTTGCAAGGACATTTAAACTGCTGAAATATATGTTCTTTTGCATTATTTCTTTGTGTGGGCCTGGAGAATACGTATTCAACTTCAAATCGGAGGAAATCTTGGCCTGAAAGTGCTACAGGATAGTCAAAAAACCAACTAGGAAGCAAAATAAGAGATTTTTAGATGTCCTTTATAATAATTTTAGATTAAAAAGCATTTATTTAACTACAAAATTAGTAAATATTTATTTTTCTACTAGAAAAGTATCTATTTATTCAAATTCTTAAAAGCTACTTTCTAGTAAATCTTTTCATATTTAAAAACTTTATTATATATTTATATGTTAAGGTCTATCTTCGGTTTCTTTGTTCCTTTAATTTTGTTCCTCCATCACTGGGGTCAGTAAGACTGCGGGTCTGAGCCACTCGAATATTTTCGACAACCGGCAGTCGGCACTTGAGGTCCTGGAAGCAGACCGAAGGCAGACCTCGGGGCCTGAGACCGAATGGCTCATGCATGCAGTGCAGCTGGGCGCTCGGGGTGGCTCAAAAATGCGCATAAAAACTGGCAAATTTTTAGGGATATTTCCTTAACAATTCCTATCACACAGAAAAAAATTAAAAAACTATTAAAATTCAACTACCTTTTTATGATTTGCTTACTGTGCCAAAATATATTTCAGCTTCAAAATCTATAAATAAACAGAAAAGAAGCGAAAAATGCTTAAAGAAAATATAAATTGCTAAAAATAAATAGGTCCTTATAGGCATATGTTTTCATTTTCAATTTTATTTTGGTTCCGTGCACTTAGATCCTTAGATCCACACCGCCCACTAGCTCATATGGCTGTCGCGAGGATGTCGAGCTCTCCGGCTCGTCTCATAAGCAGTTGCAAGTTATTGGCGCAAGATTTCCCCCGACAACGCTTCCTGCTGAAAATTCAAGGCGAGCGCCGGCGGCAGCAACATAGTTTTTGGTCCTGCGTCACAGGGATATACGAAAAAACATACAACACACGCCGAAACACAGGCAACAAATATGCGAAACAAATGTTTGCCTTGTGCTTGCATTTTTAGCAACATATTTTTATAAAAATAATGTGCTGTAGCGCAACAATTTCGGGGGCCTTGCCTTCGCTTTACTTTCGTTAAGCATCAAGTTTAGGTTAGTTTATAAACGCTGGCAAATAGTTGCCCATGGTCCATGCTCGGTGATTTTTCAGCAAACTTATTTACTGGCCAAATAGTTGCACTCGTTATAAAGTTAGCTGCTCGAGTGCCAAATAAAATGCCATGCCGTGCACTGCTTTCCTTTTCTGGCATTTACGTTTTTTTTTTTTTGTTTGCCTTTTTTGGTGGTAACTCTGTGTTTCTTTTTTGTTTTAACTTTTTTTATTTTTGTGCATTCTGTGTTCTGTTAAATATTTTGCGACTTTGTGGCCTGTGTTGACTTTGAGTGCAAAGGAACGCTGGGAAATAAACATACATACTTCTGAGAGTTGTGCCCTGAGGTGCAGTTCTCAAACATGATTCTTTCGGTCAAGGTAAAGGCTTCTTAAGTTAAAAGTTACGTATTATAAAAATACAAATTAAATATTATAGCATAATAAGAATGTTTTCCTATATTTTGCTAGGCTGTTTTACGGCTTTATTTATTATTAGACGAATCAAATAGGGAAGCTTGAAGCGAAATTAATCGTAAAACAATTCATGCAAAATTTTGAATCAAAATATTTTCTTGGTCTTAAAACAAATATTTTCACAATTTCTAGTAAATATTTAATATCTCGAAAACCCAAAGAAATCACTTTAAAGACAAGAATCTTTAAAGCTCATCACGTACCTCAAAAGTCTTGTTATCTTTCCTCACTTTTAACACGAACTTCGAATATTTTTATTGGCCTGCAGCAAGGGGCTGCCTTCGGGCAGGCCTTCAATTATTTAAGGTCTTTATAATCGAATAATTAAAAATGAAAAATTAACGCATGAAAAATGCATTCTCGGCTCAAATTTACAGTGGAGCAGGGGCGAGGGGGGGGGGGGGAAGGCCAGCAGAATGATTTTTATTTNGGGGGGCAGGGGGGGGGGGGGGGGGGGGAATGCCAGCAGAATGATTTTTATTTCTCCTTTATTTGCCTGCCTTTTCCCCATGTCCTTTATTTTTTTTTTTTCTTTTCCTTTCGCCTCCTGCTGCCCAAACACTTTGAACTCGCACATGGACAGGCAGCACGCACACATGCACACGCATGCAGTTCACGGGTAAAAATAATTGGAGGATATTTCGCATACTTTATGGTCGCAGTGGGAGGAGCGGTGCTCTGCCAGGATGTGCAAGGATGCGGGACCCAAACACATTTAATGAAAACTGCCTGAGTAATTAAATACATGATGACAAAAGTGGGCATACACACGCTCACACTTGCAGTTTGCAGTTTTTTCGTTTTTTTTTTGCTGAGGTTTATGTAACAAGAAAATCGAATGAATAAGCAAATGGATATACTCTTATTTCTATAAGATTTTTAAAAATATTCAAAAGTGTAATGTGTTCTCAAATATAGCTTGCATTTAAAAATAAAACTTTGTGGCTGAGGAAGTCATTAAATAACCAATTAAAAATCACATCGATATTATAAGAATTAATACATTAAATGCTGCATTATCATTTTAATTTTATGCATTTCATTTTAAAAATTTAAAGATTATTTTTAAGAGCCAAAGAGTGCACCAACTTCTCCCATTTAAAACACCTTTAAAAATTAAGTTTGACATCCAAAGAGTACACCAACTTCTCCCATATCCCAAACATTTATTCATTTTGGTTTAATTCAACGAAATATACGAATTATTTATGGCATACAGTGGTCATCGACAAGGATAAGAGATATCCGGGCCGAGTCGCAAGGATACTGGGACGCCGAGCCATGGCTGTCTTGACCCCACACGCCAGTCGCCATTTTCACGCCCGCTCCCGTCACATTATCGGTCGGCCATTGACAGAAGATATTAAATTAAAGCCCATTTGCCACCCTAATGCGTTAAAGAGCCGGGCTTAATGAGCCCGCAGAGCGAGGCCTGGCAAGGGGACAGCTGGGGAAAACCTGGCGGAAAACCCACAAACTGAAGTCTCACTCACACCTCCCCCCGAAACTTGAACTATTTACGAGTTGGTCCGCGGCCTTTGTTTGCACTTCGGTGGAAATTATTTGCCAAACTGGGAAGACAGGGAAATGTAAAATGTGTAAAACTCACCAAGTAGTGTCCGGCACAAAGGCATAAGAAAAATTCCAAACAAAACTTAATTATTTTGCCAGGACAGAGGGGGGGATCAGAGTACCGAAATGGGAACAGAAACGGGACAAATTGGCCAAATTTGCTTGACTTGCTGGCAAGTTTGCACTCGTATTTGCCGCTCTTTGTTTATATTATCTGAGCAAGGGTGACATTTTTTTTTCCTTCCTGCCTTTCATTTGCTCGGTTTTGTTTTTTTCGTTTTACTTTTCAGTTTCTTTAATGAGGGTTTAAGTATTATTTGCCCAAGGGTTGCCTTTGGCCTTTGTTTAACTGGCGGGTCTTGGCCTCCATCTCCGGATCCTTGCGAATACCTTGTCGCCGTAATTTGAGTGGGAAATGCCAGGCGAAAAAAAGGTTTGCGTGTAATAATTTTTAATTTTAATTTTTAGTTCGTTGCGGCCAGGAAAAGTTTTTCAGTTTCCCGAGTGCCCCCTTAAACATATATATACATTTTTTTTAGCCACTTAAGCGGGCTTTGGGTCAGCTGAAGAGGAAGAAGGTCGGGTGCAAATAAATGTGGCAAGAACGAGTGAGCGGAGTGGAGCGCCTGTACTTGGCGGATCCGAGATAACCAAATGAGATGTCGCTGGCGGAGTAAATAACCGGCCAAACTTATGACAAAGGCCCGAGTCCGAGTCTGATGTCATTTGCCAGATTACTTCTGGCGGTTGTGGGGCGATTTCAATACAAATTTGTTTAATTGTTGGGGCAATGTTAAGCGGAAGACCCTCAACTGATGGTTGATGAAAGAGATAATTTTTGTTACTATTTTGGGAACATTATAGAGGCTTACCCAATTTTAAACTAGTAGTTTTTGTTAGAAACTTTAAATGGAAACTTAACTATATATATATTTTAAATATTGTTAAAGGAAGAACTTGTCAAGGCTTAAAATATAAAATTAGCTTATCTTGTTAGAAAATATTTATATATTAGCCAAAACCAAATCTCTTTAACTCCAAATTATTTCTTTAACTTAGAAGAGAAGCTAAACTTTACCGGAACTCTGATCAATACAACGGCAATCAAACCGAGTTGTTAGACAGTTTGTTTTCAGCTCATTCGCTACATTTTTCCCCGGTATTCTGTTAAAGTAAATAAAGGCCGTGCCGTCCTGCAGGATGTTGATCAACAAAGGCTTCAATCAGGCAGCGCATTGTACGCTCCTTTGTCTCGCAACGGACCTTCCTTTTCCGCTGGCGGGAGCCGTAATTTGATTGACTGTTGTCCGTATAAATCATGCTCAGACCTCGGTCAATCGATTATTTCAACAATCTTGGCGAAAACATTTTCGCTCTCGACTCTGACACTCACTCCGCGTAATTATCATTATGATGAGATGCGGAATAATTTGCCAACAACAACAACAACAACAGCAGCACGAGTGCACGAAAGGACCAAAAGATTGTTTGACATTGCCATTCGAGGAACTCGCAGGACATAAAAGGGAGTGGAGTTCCCAGTGGAGAGCTCGGGACGAGACACATAAAAGTAAATTCCATTTTTATTAATTGTCCGCTTTCCTGTTTGCCCTCGGAACGGACTCTCCCATCGACGGCGTCGTCGTCATCTTTGGCCACGAACCCGCACCGAACTGCACTTGACTGGCGGTGGAATTGGTGGAATGCCGCGTCAAGTGGCGTCCATTGAAACACTATCGAGTGGCGAGCGGCGAACGGCGAAGGTCCTGTCGATTCCTGCTGGGCTTGGTCCTCGGTCTGGGGCGCGGCCTCGGTCTCCTTCAATAATTATAATTTGTGTACTTTAAGGGGCGGCGGCTGGAAGGGATCAGCTGCTGACGCCACGGAAGCTGCATAAAAATAATTTTAAATCAGCTGCATATTTACCCAAAGCCTTATTTGATTTTAATTGATTTTTTCGCAAGCGATATTTGCTTTTAATTTGCCAGAACGAAGTCGTTGCGAAGCCTGTGTGTGTGTGTGTGTGTTTGCCCATAATTCGACTGTTTGATCTGGCAAAAAAATACATATATGTATATATTCGTACATTTGCACAGCCGCGTGGATGGATGTAGGGATGGGATGGATGGGCGTATTTTAATTTTATTTGCTTTTTAAATGAAGCGTCATTGGCCCAAAGCGAGCGCAACTGATTGTGTCTCCGCCGCGAGCGATTGACAATCAGCTGGCTGGGGCTGCAGTCCATAATACACACCATCAAGCGAACCCTCGTCGCTTTCTAGAACGGAAAAAAGTGCCCCAATCACAACCCCAGCAAAAAATTAACCTCAATGCAAGTTATGCGTGCGCCAGCAGCGAATAAATAAGAAACGAGCCAACGAACAAAACACAAAGCCGAAATTTAATGCTTTCCCTTGATGGCAATTGGATACCCTTTCTTTATAATATATTTGATATATTTTCACTTGCAGTTTGAAAATCAAGAACAAATTTGAATGAAGAAATAGGCAGAATATAGATTGAAAAATTCTTTATATTTATATTTAAGCACAGGTTATTGTCAAGTAATCTTTGAATACAATATTGTTGCTTATTTATGTCTTTACAGCTTTTCAGTCTGATAATTCCATAATTTTTAAATTTAATTAATTGTAAATTATTTATAAATGTTGACTATTTATTTTTTACTTATTTTCTAAGTACTCTACTTAAAATTAAATATAATAATGCTTAGGTTATCTTTGAATACAATATTCTTGCTAATTTTTTTCTTAAAGCTATTCAATCAGACACCAACATAATTTCTGAATTTAATAATTTGAAAACGACTTATAATTGACGCTTAAATTTTATTTATTAACATACTTACAGGATTCTCCATTTAAAATTAAATACAATCATGTAAAAGCACTGCATTCTAAGAACATTTATTAAGTATTTTATTCACAATATGCTCTTCACAATATATAAATCTGATTCTGATTTTTTCAACATTACAACCAAACACTCAAAGATTTCTCTTAAACAAGGAATCATCTCGGTGATCCTATTATTACAGTCATGGTTACAACCTTCCAGGACTAGTCCATATAGTCGCCATAAATGTTGTACAGCAAAAATAAAGGAAAATTTGTATTTACTTTGTTTCTTTGCGCGCCCGGAGCTACTTAAGTTCTTGGCTTTTCCCTGATTTCCCACTCCCGTAACTCTCCCCTGTGTTTTTTTTGTTGTATATCGTAAAATATTTGCGTTATTATGCTAGTAATTTTTCCTCCTTTTTTCTTGTTGTTGTTGTTGTTGTTTTCTTGCCTGCGCCAGGACGATGCGGCTGCTGCTGTTGTTGTTTTTGCTGGCTAGTTGGCGGTTGGGTTTTCCGTCGTTGTCGTCGCAGTTCGGTAGCTCATTTTTATTTCACTAGCCCCGGGCGGGGATGACAAAATCAGGACTTGCATGTGAGTGCCGAGTCCTGTGGCAGCTTTTCCTGAGCTCTCTCTCACTCGCCAGCTCGTCATAAAATGCCAAGCATTTCCCAGAAACACAAAGAGTAACAACGGCAACCAGAGATACTGCCATTAAAACTAAATCAAGCACTGTCGACTTTTCCTCGACACCGGATTCCTCTGTTTCTCAGAAATTTTGCAACTTGTAGTTTAACCTTGTGTTTTGTTGTCGAAAAGAGCAAAAACCGGACAAAAACTAAAGTCTAAGAAGGACAGATTTTTGGCTAACCTGAAAGCCAGAGCCAATTTGCCTAAGCTGGCAAATCGGATGAGGAACTATGCCCGGACACCGGCATTTTAATGACCTTCAACTTTGACAACAACGCATAAATGGGCCAACAATTGGGGCGTTAACGGAAATTGGCTTAAAAAGCTATAAAAATTGCTCAGCTGCACGACACAGAGTCTGGCACATTTATTGGTAAATAAAGTTCCGTTCAAGGTATAAAAGTTAATAATAAATTCGAAACAATGAGGCGAATTTGGTTGATCTCTGCCCTTGGGTGGACGGACGCAAATCTCGTCCGCTTTTTATGGCTGGCAATAAAATTGGTAATTGGTAGAAGAAGGGCATATGAAATTAGCCACTAAAAAGGAAGTGAATTTAATTAAACTTTACAGTTTAAGCTGTTGATTAAAAGTCCTCCAGGCCTTTGTATTGGATGTATATTTCTTTTAATTTAAATAATAAATTAAACATGATTTTTTTAATAATTAATTTTCAAACAAATTCCTAAATTCTTTTACTTTGAATTATATCATCAACTTTCCTTCTCCAAAAACTCTTTTATCACTTCAACACAATTTCATATAGGAATAATATTCCATTAAATTTTTAATTAGCTTACTCTTAGGTTGATGGCAGTTGAAAAGTGTAAAAAATATATTTATACGTATAAGCAGAATAGAAAAATTCCAAGAATATCAGACATAATTAAATATTAATAAGGTTTGCCAATTAAGAGGCCTCGGGAAATTTTCAAGCACAAATTTCCACGTCTATTCATGTCACCAAATTATACCATAAAGTGAAAAAGGTAAAAATTCAACAGAAAATTGGCCAAGGATGTGGGGATAAGTGGCAGAGGACATTTGCCCCTAATAGATGACAATCTTAGGCGTGTGTATCGTGATTGTTATGCTCCTCGCCTCGCTGATGAAGACGCACAGTGCGCATGTGACATAATTGAAGGCGACACGAAGGCTGCCACGTATGAGCAGGTAGGTCCTGCTCCTGCTCCCGCTCCTGCTCCTGTCTGTCTGAGCCTCCGTCCAATGGAAGATTATAATGTACGCATTGCCTAATTTGAATGGTGCGTGCTGGGCCTGAAGTCCTGCCTGCTGCCTCCCGCCTCCAGTGTCCTGTGCCACCTTTGAAATGCTGTCAGAGACGCTAAATGAAATTAAAGGCAGCTTCCCCAGCTTCCCCTGCTCCCTGGGTCACAGATAACAGGGCACTCATGTTTTAAAAATTAAGCGAAAATAACGAAATTAGCATAAATAAGCGGCGCTAATAGGATTTCCTTTGTAATTATCAAATTGCCAGGCAGCTGCCAGAAAAGGAACCAAACATAAAACACAAAAATTGTAAAAATAAATTAAAGAATCGACCGGCTTTAAGCGTCACCCACATGCCGCATCCTTTCTGTGGTTAAAGTAAAAAAATAATTTAAAAAAAAAAATAAAGAGATGGCAAATTTACACACATGTTGGCACCTGGTTTTTTTTTCTCTTTTTTTGTTTGTTTGTTTGCCGATTTCTGTTTTGACGCCTGCGCTTGTTTTGTGGGTAATTTATTGGCCAGCTCGCCAAAATCGATTTCGCATTATTCGCGTGTATCAATGCACTGGCTAATTTGCTTAAAAGCATAATTAACACGGCGCACCCAGCGAGCACTTTATGGCTGCACGTGAGTCGTAAAAAATTCCCAAACACGCGAGGTGCAAAAGACATGGCAAAAACACGATGCGAATAATAAAAAATAAAAGAAAGAAAGAAAGAGAACAAAAAACACAGCTGTAAATCAGCGCACAGAGCAGACAATGCCAATAACAAAAACAACTTCGACAAAGCTGCACACCACACGGCGTATACGTAATGAATTTTTCGTATGTTTTGCCCGCTGAATGTTTTGCTCGCATTTTTTGTTGTGTTTAAATTTTAGTTAAAAAAGGTAGAATTCTATGGAATGAGAGTATTGAAAAGCGTTGATGCAGAAATGAATACAAATATTAAGTTATTAGAGGCAATTATATGTTCTTTTAATATTATATTTTTATTTGAAATCGTAAAAAAATGAATTGGGGCTTGATTATACTTATTTTTGCATTTAAATTCACTTTAAATAATAAATAAATAAAACTGATTTTATGGGTTATTCTTTATGATTTACTATTGTAATTAATGTTATTTTGAATTTCAGAATTTGACTTAACATTTCTGGATCATAAATTCCTCGGTTACCGCCATTTCTTAGCTTTGTTTCATGCAAATTTAATATTTTAATAGCAAACATAACTTTTAAAACTTTTCCTTTGATTTTTTGACTCCGAAAAGGTCTGACTCCCGGTTCCATTGCCATAATTCGCTTTGCGGACCAATTAAAAGTGATTAGTTTCGATTTGTGGCATTTATACAATTCGAGTTCTGTGCCCTTTCTGATGGCGAAAAGTGCGCAAACCTTTTTATACCCGATACTCACCAGACTTGTTTCATTCGGTGGTAATTAATTAGCCGAGCCTGCGCCCATTCAAAAAAGCTTTTCCGTAAAATGCACGTAAGCGTTTACCTATAATTTTATGACTTTATGAGCAGGACGAGGGGCGGGCGGCGTGTGGAAATGGAAAATGGGAAACTGGAAGGTGGGGAACCTGGTGTTGCCTGTAAACAAAGTTTTTGTTGGGGGGCCAAAACTTTTCTAATTATAATCTACATAACTTAAATTTGCAAATGAGACGCGAGGGCAAAGGCGCGCACAAGTTCGCCGCAGCCAAGGCATGTGAAATTAAATTATGTCTGCGCCATGTATGCGAGTATGGCAAAAAAATAAAAATAAAAAAAATATAAAAACAGCTGTTGAAACGAAAGGTAAATACCCATTCGGCACTCGGTTCGAAAGGCCAAAAGCAATGCAGCAAAGAAAAATCCAAATTGAAAATTTCCACAGTCGAAATGGAATATTTGCAGCATTTTATTGATTGCTTCATTTAAATACACACACACTCTGAAGAGTGAGGAAAAATATATGGAGGCTGAATTTTCCTTGGAGCCGAAAAGTGCCTACGAACTTTCTGCGTTTATCTTGAAAAATCATCTAATCTTAGCTAGACTTCATATTTTTCCCAACGCTAAGCTGCCTGCCATCTGAATGTGTATCGCTTTTTGGGGTCAGTTCCGAGAAGTGAAATCACTGGGAATTTGCAGGAATTAATAGAGGATTTTTTTAGAATTTTGAGTATACTAATTAAGTGTTTAATAAAATATAAAAATAATATATATAAATAGTTTATAATATATCAAAATCAATATGATAGATAGAAGTACTCATATTTATCTGTCAAAGGTATTTTTCTTCTTAGTTTAGGTTCCCTTAAATTTTTGATTTTCTAAAAAATTTAAATAATTTTCACATACAAAAGTAAATGTTTTCTTTTCTTTAACTACTATAAAAATATATTCAGTTTTAAATAATTGAAAGAGTGCTCTTAATGTTCCTCTTTACATTTCCCTCTGTATTTTTATAGTGCTGTGAGAAAACCTTTTGATTTTTTAGCGAAATGGGTTTTTAAAACACAATTACTGAGCCGTGCAAAATGTGTGTGTGTGTTGTGTGCGAGTGAGTGTGTGTATATGTTGTGTGTGGTTGAAACCTCTTCGCTGGCTTTTCCCAAACACCCTTGGGCATATTTTAGAGGCTCATGTGACAAATTGCCGCAGCACGTGTATCGCATGCTCATTTCTGGAATATGCCTCTCTGGTCTGTGTTCTTTTCCTGCTGCCAGGACTTGTTCCCGCTGATATCTTTTAGTTGCGCACACGCTGACAAATCCAATTCATTTTTTGCCGCCTTACGTGGCGTATACGTAATGGGGCAGCAACTAAAGGTAATGCGATGGCTGCTACCTGCTACCTGCCTCCATTCTTCGTTCTCTGTTCTCCGTTCTGATTTCATGTTTATGCATGTACACTCCTCAAATTGGCTACCACTTCAATCATTTTCATTTTCCGTTGCCGCGTTGTTCTTTTTTTTCTTGTAGTTTTCCGCTGGCATTCGCTGGGCGGTCCATCAAGTGGAAGGCAATCGAAAATTGGCGCTTCGCAACAAAATGCTCAATGTTCGGCAAGGAATGGCCGGAGTCCACTTCGCCGGAATGATATTGTTGCAACGATGCCGGCATCATCCAGCAACTGGCAACAATTACGCGCCGCCTTAATTGCCGCACAAGGCACTGAGAGAAATGTGTGACATTGAAACAAAAACTGTTGGGAAAACAAGGCAGGAAAATTTGAATAGAACTGACAATTTCAAGACATTAAATGAAAGTTAATACCATAAATTAAATTAAATCAAGATCACATTATTACCTGTATTGATACATTAATTGCCTTGCCTTTTTTGCCAAAAAATAGTCCCTTTTTTCCCTCAGTGTTCGGCACACACTCGTTAACAAGGCGATGCAACAGCGCCAACAATAACATACCCATCGAACAGACAGGGGCACAGCGTGGAGGGATGGGGCTGTGGGCATCGGACCTGAAATCAAAATCATTGGTGTGAAAATAAACTAATTGAAGAAAAATTTCATTTGCAACAGCGTCAGCAACGGCAGTAGCAACAGCATTGCCACTCCACGCACCGCATCTTGTTGCATTTGACCCTGGGTCAAGTTGCAGGCGGACCACGGCCTACATGCCACGCCATTCCATGCCACATTCCCTTCCACGGCACCACCATCTACATCTACATTCCCTTGTCGGAACAGGAGACATCGGATCAGAAGGACGAGGCCATGTTGAGTTGAGGGCAAGCCAATGCGACGTGTGCTTACTTAGCAGTTCAACCAATTTGCTGTTTTGGATCCTGGTCCTAATTTTTCTCATTTTTTGTTTGAATTTAGAAAGGAAATGCATTAAAACTTAATTGTTTTATAAAAAAAATATAAAATTTTATAACGATAATTGGTTAAAAAAAATGAAAGATTTAATCTTTTTTGTTTGACAGAAAACTATAGGTAATTCCAATTGAATTATATTTTGTAAATGAATAAAATTCAATTATCATAGTATCTAAAAAAATGTATTAAAAAAATAATAGTCCAAGTAATTATTACAAAAATTGTTTTTTAATCACTTCCAAAACATCAAAATAGAAATTTTTTAAGCCCCAACTTTCCAAGGATTTTATTTTTTAGCCACTGTGAAAAGGAAAACTCTCTTAATGCTCCCTCGTTGCTCTGTCCTTGCTGAACAATATATATTCTGGGAGTTGCCTGCCGACCGGCTAACTATCACAATGAATGCATGAAAAACTACATAACGGTAATGTGCAGTTGCCATGTAGCAGTGGACCAGTGGCAGCAGCAGCAGCAGGAGTCGCAGAAGTGGCAGGATCGAGCAGCAGATGTTGCTGATGATGGCGCCCTGAGTTGTATGCTACACTTTTTGCCCGACGCTTTTGTACGCGCCAACAAGGGGGGCGTGGCACATATCCCTCGCTGTTTATTTGCCACTGCCTACAGCGGCTTATGGGTTTCGAATGCTGTGGCAATATCGAATGTAGCTGCCACCAACGTCCAGTTGTTGCCAGCAGCAACAGTTGCGTAAATGCAGCAGAGAGATGGACATGCTCGCTGGCTGTCATTCCGCGTAGATATTGCGTGGAAGGGAAACAAAAATGCAGAGGGTGAAACACAAAAAAAAAGAATAAATGATAGAAAAATATAACTATAAAACGTACTCGGCTTTTGCCGCCTGGATTTTGAAAATTTTCCACTAATTGGCAGCTCGACGGTTGTACTTCAACTAGAAATTCATTGAGCGAAATATCAGTATTATTGATACGTATCAAGGGTCTATTAGGACTTTATCAATAATGAATGGCTATGGTACAAGCGCGGGAAAAACCATTGAATAGCAGCTCGCCATATACTTGAACTAGATATGAAATGTTGGCTTCCAGCTAACTTTTATTTTGCCAAAGAAAAATATGT
>VNJS01009162.1:0-12366 GCA_008042575.1 Drosophila watanabei | reverse complement strand
AATTGGACCATTTCCCAATGTTACAATATTGAAAAAAAACATTTTAGAGAAGTTTAAGTTTTTTGGCCGCGGTGGACCTTTTTGGGGATTTGCCCATATTCTTGTGCAGAATATTGGCCTAGTAAATAAGTAAAGGTAATGGCTTAGACAAGATTTCGATTGAAAACCTTCTTGAAGACGACGAATCTGAAGGGAATACTGAAGATTTCGGTGAAAATATCCTATTTTGGGCGAATTAATTAAGAAACTAAGTTCTTCTAGGCTAAGTCTAGTTACTCCTCTCTCTTTAACTCGGGAAAATGCCTCAAACGTCTTATTTGTTAAACAAGATATAAATAATGATTAAAACCATTCCAGATTAAATTTAAAGTGCCCTTTTTGCTTCTTTAAGCCACATATGACTAAAACAACATGCGAAAAAAGCCTTTGTGGAGAACACAAAATTGATCTTTGCGCCTCTTGTATAAAAAAATAATTTTTTGTATCAAACTATACTTCATTTTTTAGTTTTAAGTCTTAATATTATGATGCGACTGAAATAATGCCACGATTTGTGATTTTTGTTTCCTAATTTAGCCAAAGAAAATGCGACCATTTAAAAATAAAATTAAAAAAGGTTGTTGATTATTTTTTAGTTTTTAAGTACATTATAATTAAGAAACTGAGATAATATTTTTATTTTAAGTTGTTAAAAATATAAATAAAACGATGTCAAAAAAATATTTACAATTTTCTTTATACTATAAAAGTTATACTTATTTTAAAATTGGCGTCGTCGATTCGACGAAGCATAACCTTAGTGTAGGAAAAATAAGGATAGCCATCTAGGGTTAAGTAAATAACTTTAATGCCATATTTTTCACTCTCCAAGTTAGGGCATTCATGAACTAACTTTTTGTGGTTATCCTAGGTCCCGCCATTGTTTCGGCTTTTCCCTCGTGTTTATCTGTCTGCGTCTTATTCTTCGCTTTGGCTGCTGCTTCTTCCCTATGCGTGTGTGTGTGTGTGAGTGTGTATGAGTAAGTGTTAGTGTCGCTTTTTGTGTTTGTTTATTTGCTTGTTTGCCTTGCGTGGCTTCGCTCGGTGTTTTCTCTTATTTGTTTTATTTTTTTTTTTTGTAGGCGTGGCTGGGGCCGCCTAAGTAGCTGTCAATTTTGATGGGGCACTCACTCGCTTTTCCCCCCCATTTCCCCGACTGCAAGTTCGGAGAAAAAAGCCCGGGCTATTTACGTCAGCGCTTTCAATTAAGAATGTTTTATGTGCAGCGAAGGAAATTAGCATTTATTGTTGCCGACTGCGCGACATCTTTCTGTTCGTTGAAACCCCACCAGCGTCTTTTCACGCACTTTCCCTGGCATTTTCCCCCTCGCATTTCTCCACATTTTCACCCGCATTTTCTCCTTTCACTGGCCATACATAAACTCGATTATTTCTGCACCTTCAGTTATGGCATGGCACGGTTCCATTGCTCGCTCTGCTGCAGCTTGACAGCATCAGATCCTGGCCGAGGACATCGACTGGGAAATTACCTTTTTCTCTTTTGTAATACCCTCGCTGAGTGAGAGTGTTATCGAGGTGCAAAATGTTGACAATTAATTATTATTTTGAATGGGAATTAATTGAGAGTTAAGCTTTGCTTAGTCTTGGTTTTCTGATCGAACTTTTCCGTTTCTTTTAATCAATGAATTTTGTTTTATTATTTTAGATAAATTATTATTATAAAAATAATGTTTTATGATATATAATTTATATATATTTTGATATAAAAAGCTTTTCTTTTAAATATATTTTTGAGAACATTTATTTTTAGCCAAAAAACACACATTTTAAAGTTGTTAAAAATTTTAGCTAGCTTATTTTCTAACTTTCTTTAGTTTGAAGACCAATTTGTATATGTTTTTTATTAAGAAAAATATTATATAGAAATATTTATATATTTTGTAGATTGAAGATATAGCTTCCTTAAGTATTTACCGCCATATCCAGGGTACAAGAGCATAAACTGAGCGCTGGAAACGGCTGCCAGCAGACGGAAATGGCATTTTGCAATTGAAACTGTTGCTCCATAGCAGATGGCCTTCCATTTTACCCGCTCTTTTAACTTCACCTCCTCTCCCTCACCACACACACACCTACAACAACTCTCTCTCACACACACCTACAACAACTCTCTCTCACACACACCTACAACAACTCTCTCTCGCACAACAAAAATTTGCCCTAAGGCCAGGAGACGCAGCTAAAATCAACGCAAGGCGCACTTTGAATTACAAATGATTTCGGGTAATTCCAACTCGCAATCCCATATAAATGCCAAAGCCATAGCCAGGGCCACGCCCATTTCTCTAACACCGCCCCCTCCCCCCTGGTAGTACTGTTCCGTAGCAATTTGCTAATTTCGAATGCACTTCGAAATGTTTGCCCAATTTGGTTGGCCAACATTTTAAAACATGACTTGACAATCACGCCGCGGGCCCAATGGTTCTTAGGCTAAGAGGGGGGAGGGGCAGGGAGGAGGGTTGGTAACTAGTAACTGGTAACTGGTAACTTGTTAGGAGGCGTGGCAGCTCCTGTCCAGGACTTGTGACGTGACTCTGCGACTGTGACTGCTCTCCGCTTGGTCCTCTGGCGCAGAAAGTTTTATTCATCAAGCTGATAGCGTCGAGCGTTGTTTAACAACAGTCAGGGGAGTAGGAAGAGGGGGTTCCAAGGGGGGGAGGGGGATATCTAGAGGGGATTTTTAGAGGGACTTTCCAGAGGGGTTTTTCCAGCGGAGAGTGTCCAAAGGGAGCCGGGGAGTGATGGTACCTAAAAGGATGAAGCGACAACAATTCTTTGGCCAAACTTGGACACTGAGAAAAATAACAGTCTAGCTTCAAGGAGTACAAAATTTTAAAGGAGAATAAGGCAAATTATAATAGATATTTATGAGAATATTTTGAAATAAATTTAAAGGGATTTTCAGGTCATTATATTTGTATTATTATTTCATTTTATTAAAAAAGAACTTTTAGGGAAGTTACATACACAGAAACTTTATATATTTAAATTTTGCGGCTTAAAAAATAGGGGAAAATACCCTTAAAGTTCAAAGAATTGTTAAGCTTGTAATTTTTTTTATCTATTTCTTAATTTTTTTCAAGAGCGTTTGCGTATGCTTAATATGTACAAAATAAAGTATACGCCTAGGGTGACCATTGAAATTGAATTAAATAAAAAAGATGTAGAATAAATAAGCATCAGAGAATAGTAAAGCATTTTATATATTAATATATTTATGTATTTATTTACTTCTTACTCCTTGTCATACCAGGCGTATACGCAATATAAAAAAACTAAATTAAGTATACGCCTAGGGTGGCCATGAAAATTTGTTTTTTTTTTTAATGAACAAAAAGTAGAGAATTGGAATTGAAAAATTGCAGAGTTTTCTATAAATTTGTATAATATTTATTTCTGAACATATTATGCGTATACGTAATAAATAAATTAAGTATACGCCTAGAGTGACCATGACATTTCCTTTTTATAAAAAAAATGTACCCACAAAAAAGCTAAGCAGATGCATAATTTTCAGATTATTATTTCACTTATTAATTTATTTATTTTTTTCCTTTTGCATTTAATGTTATCTATATTATTGCTTAAAATTAATATCAAAGACCTATCTCTTGAAGAAACCTCTCTTAAATTTCTATCTCGAGATATATAGATCTCTTTAATAATTACTGAGCTCAATTATTTCTAACAGTGCACCTTATCCCATTGATATAAATGGGCCAACTGATGATGAGAGAGGAGAGAGTAAGAGAGAGTGAGGCAGGGAGATGGAAATCTAAACTAAAGCACGGCACAAAAAGAGCAGCAGGAGGAGAAGCAGCAGAAGCTATGCAGGAGAACCTGATGCGATTTTACACCCTGGGAGAGGGGATAAGTTACGCTTTAAAGTTTTGCATTTCTCTGATATTGTTGGGGAATATAATTTTAATTAAATTCGAGAGTTTGCTCCCATTCACCTTGACTGTCCACTCGGTGGCCTCTCCTCTCTATCATCCGCCCAGGATAACAATGTTTAAAGTACTTTTCGAGGTGGTGTGCAGCAGGAGCAGCAGCAGCAGCAGCACAATGTTGCAAGTTGCTAGTTCTACACTGCAACTCATCTTCAACTTTAATTAAATGTATTGTTTTTTCTATCCCTCGTGTGTGTGTGTGTTTGTGTCAGAGTTGATGTGTGCGTGTGTGTGAGCTTGCGTGCGTGCATTCTTTCCACACGCTTCATTTGCCTCTCTCTCTTTTGGGTTTTTATTTCATCTCTTTTATTTTTTGTGAAATACCCGGGACTTGGACTTACTCAAGGGTATATATACTAAAAATAATCGATAACTAATATTTACGAGACTTAAAATGCATAAAAAGCTTGATAAAAATTTAAAAATTGAAATTTACATAAGAAATTTTAAGTTAAGATGCTGTGAACTTAAAAAAGAAATATTTATATATTTCATAAAATTGTTAATAGTTAATAAAAGTATTTTTTACTTAAATATTTCCTATCTGCAGTAAAAGAAAAACTATATTAACCTCTCTATATATTTAATATATATTCTTAATTTATTCCTGAAACCCATTGCCCCCTCTAAGTATGCTATACATTTTGCATTAATTACAAGGCAGTGTAGACCGGGTATCTCATGGTCGGGGCATTCCAGCTATTCGCGCTTTCATTCCATCGCTGCCTTCGGAGATCGCCGCAAAAGTTTGCTCAACTTTTGCGTTTTGTTCCACATGCTTGGCGCACACTTCTCCAACCACATAGTTCGGCGAGGGGCTAGGGGGGAAAGAGCAACCGGAGGGATGGGGCTGCTTGGCACTGAAGTGCTTGCTGGATGCTGCACTGATGCGGTCAAAATAATAGATGCCTCTCGTATATGTACTATGCACGGAGAGCAAATTAAAATTAAATTTAATACCGCAGCAACAAGTTTTATTTAGTTTTCTTACTTTCTTTTTTTTTAGAGAAAGAGGGTTTTAGAGAGAGAGAAAATGGTAAATAAAATGTTGCAGGTTTTTGGTTCTTTAAGGAAATATAAAATATATAAGAAATAATATAAGTACGAAGAATATAAAGAATATAGAGAATATAGAGAATATTAAAAATGTAAAGAAAATAGAAAAAATAGAGAATATAGGGAATATAGGGAATATAGAGAATATAGAGAATATAGAGAATATAGAGAATATAGAGAATATAGAGAATATAAAGAATATAAAGAATATAAAGAATATAAATAATGTAAAGAGCAAAAAATATATATATATGAAGAATTTAAGGAATATAACAAACTTAGAAAATATAATCATTTAACGAAAATAAAAAATAAAGAAGAATACATAAAATATTGGCAATATATTTAAAATTATAAATATACGAAATTTTTACCTATAGAAAAGGTATATAAACATTATTTGACAAACCTTTAAAGTAAGAAGAATTTCTTTAAATTTGATTTTTATTAATAAATAATACGTTTTTAGCAGCTTAAATCTTGTTTAGTCTTGTTTTATATAAAAAATACCAAGAAGAAATTTGTTTTAAATAAGAATTTTAAGGATTAACTATAGATTTCTGTATCTTGCCCTGAAAGTATTAAAAAACAGGGTTTTTAGATTTTCTAAAATATATTTTAAAGAATTTTCTTATTCCTCAAACACATTTAATAATACATTTAATTTAGTTATATTATTTTTTAGCGCTTCTATTAACTTGAATTGAGCTGTTTATTGAACTCGAAGCAAGTGTGCGTGTGTGCGTGTGTGTGTGTTGGTTGCGGCATGCATCGCGATGAGTTTTATGGTAGTCAACATGCAATTGTGCGATGCTCTTCACTTCGCTTTTGCTAACTAACACGGAACATGGCCAAGTCCGAGGGCAGGGACTAACCAAGTGGGCTGTAAAGAGGGCTGGGAGGGGGCAGAAGCCTGGTCCAGAGTGGCAAGGGGGGCGTGGCATCCCGAGGATAGGCTGTGTGCTATTTGACAAAAGTTTGCCAGCTGCGCCAAGTTCTAATGAGCAAATTCTTTTGGGCAACAAAAGTGAGTTGAGTTGCCAAGGGAGAAAAGGGAGAGAGAGGAATGGAAAGAAAGTGAGAGCGAGAGATTGGGAGAGGGACAGGGAGAGATATGAGAGCGAGAGCTAAATTCCTTGGCAATCCAAGCGATTGCCACCAACTTTTACCCGTTTCTTCGCCTCTTCTCATCTTTATTCCGAGAATTCAGAAAGTGCTCCGAGTGCTGCTCCGACTTTCCACTGCTGATATGCCGCAGGTCTTCGAAATTCGCCTTAAATATATTCTCTCTTCTTTTTTTTTTAATATTCCCCATTCTTTTTTAATATTTTCTTTTTCTTCTCTGTGTTTTGCCTTCTTTTTTAGTGCCCCAGTTAAGCATATTTCTCTTTGGCAGGCCCGCAGACTTTTAATCATCTTTCGTGCTGGCTTAAATGTATTTTTAGCTTTTCTTTCGCAAGAAAAAAATATATAACAAAAAACTGGAGGAATGATCATAAGGCTTTTTGTCGTTAAAAAAGAAAAGAAAAGAAAAAAACTGAATAATGCAATATTGTTGTGGGTTTTCTTCAGCTCCTTTCAGGCGACTCGCCTTTAACCCCTTTCTCAATTTACCTCTGGTGGACTTTGTGCCTCTCGATATTTGTTTTTTTGTCGCTTCTCTTCTTTGCTTACCTTTTTTTTGGTCATTTTATTTTCTCTTCTTTGTTGTTTTTTCTTTTCGGTTTCTCTTCTTTTTTTTGTTTCTCTTATTTTTTTTTTGTTTCTCTTCTTTGTTTTTTTGCCTATTTAATTGCATTCCTTGCAGCTTTCTTTGTGGGTTAATTTCCTCGCCTTTCTCTTTGTCTGCCTGTCATCTTAACTCTCTCTTATCTTCCGCTGACCGGCTATCCAGCGTCCTGCATCCTGTTTTCTTATCTCTCTGTCTTATTTCCTTAACTTTTAATCGCTTTCTTTTGTTTTTTTTTTTTTGAGAAGTCCGCATTTGCACCTTTGCATTTCTTTGGATTTTCTTTCGCCTTTCCGGTTAATTTCCCCCAGGCTCACTCTCACTCTCTCTCTTATTTGCTTGGCCTCTTCTTGGTTTGGCTTTTGCTCTTTTTTTTACACTTCTTCCCTCTCACCCACATACATACATAAATTTCATCTGTAATCTGTCTTATCTATTCCATTTATCTGTATTTATTACCCGTCTCTTTCACGCCCTCACTCTGACTTCTGTTCTGTCTCTTTTCCACTGGGCTTCTCTCTCCTTCATCTTTGGCTGAGCCCTTCTCTTGGCTGCCTCTCCGCTCTGCCGCTGCCCTTTAATCTGCGCTCCTTCATCGCTGATAGTTTCCTTCATTCCATTTTAATTCGTTTCTCATATAAAATGTCTTACTTTAAGTCCCTTCTCCCTGCTCCGCCGGTGCCTGTACCCTTAACCCCTTTACTCCTCCGCCCTTGTTCGCTTTTCATTGTATCTAGATGAACTTCTTTACGGTTGCTTCTTCAACTTTACAGCGCTTATCGCCATCGCAAGCCAAGGCTGCTCCTGCTCCTGATGGTGCTCCTGGTACTCCCTCAGCTCCTGCTCCTGCTCCCGCTCCTGTTTCTGCTTCTGCTTCTACCCAAGGCATATGGCCACCAGTAGGCCCCCCTCGGTCACCCTACTCCCCCCCACCCCTGGTTGGCCTCTCATTTCAGCTTGTCTAGCAGCAATCCACTTGAAGGATGCCACAATCTTTCGTCTGCTCCTGCTGATTCTGATGCTGCGTCTTCATCCGCGTACTCATCTTTGTCTTGGCCTCTGATTCCCTCTCCCTCTCTCCCTGATATTCCTCTCCCAACTCCCTGACTTCTGTTCCTCTCTCTTGATTCCTGACCAGGAGCCACATCAGCATTCGGATACACTTGGCGAAAAAAACAAGCCTTATTATTGGTAAACTTATTTTCAAGATGTAAATTTTATTATTTATTTTTAATTTTTATTATTTAGGGGGTAAAAAAGCTTGGAAAAGTTGTTAAAAATTAAATTCTTTAATATTTATAATATATTTCAAATTATAAATTCGTTTTCTGTTATAATATTGCCATCAATATTACAAAAATGTTAAATGTTATGTTTTGTAAAAATATTTATATAGACTTATAAAAAAAATCTGCTTTCCAGATTTTGTGCATTCTTAATTAAAAAATCTTAATATAAGACCAGAAATCTAAATATAAGACGAGAAATCTTAATATAAGACTTAAAAATTCTAAAAACAAGACTAAAAATTCTAGAAATAAGAGTTTAAAAACCTCATTTAAACACAAGAAAAACCGAAAAAAAATCTTTAAAAAATCTTAAAAGAAGACCAAAATATGCTTGTGCTACTTTCGTAGCCAAAAGTCATAAAAAATTACCAAATATTTTCAACTTTTTGATCAAAGTATATATGTTTTAAATGTCAAAAATATTTATTTGTAAAATCTTATATATTTATTTATATAATTTAATATATTTTCACTAAAAATATATTATAATTTTAGAATAAATATATATTTTTTTAATTTATAATTTTAATTACTGACACTAATTTCTCTCAGTGCATTGAACAGAATGCCTCGCATTGGCATCAAACCACAACAAATTGCAAAAAGAGAGCAAAAAACACAAAAAAAAAACATTTCCATGCGACTTACTTACATTTCTTTGTGGCTCCTTGCCGCTGTCTGATGGCTGCTTGAGTTGCTCCAGATCCTGCCTGCTGGCTCCTGGCTCCTGGCTCCTGGCTGGTCCTGGTACTTGTCTGCCCCACTTAATGCCTATTTATTGCCCCTTTAATCTGCTGCCAAAGGGGGGAAGAGGACCTCAACTCTGGATTCCCCAGGATTCGAGGCATTCGAGTGAACTGGACGATGTGGCTGGCGCTGGGGAATCGCTGCGAATTGAATCCTTTGCATTCGATAATTTAACAATTACGCTAAGCACTACCACACACACAGACAGAGCACACAAGTGCAAACAATTATCTAATTGATTTTGGCATTACAAAATTTGCACAGAAACCGAGTAATTCGAATTTGAAATCGTTTGCACATGTGTTGCAAGATCCTTGGGCAAGTCCAAAAACGATGTAATTATGGGCGGCAAGGCGCAAATTAATTTATTTGAAATTTATCCCGACTCCTCCTTGATTCCCATTTCCCGAGCCGTGCAGCTGCAACACACACATATGATGATTCAACAATTTCATTAAATTGTTGCACACATAAGAGGAGGAAAGCTGGGTGGCATTAAGGCCAAAGGAAGGTGGTTTTCAAGGAGGCGTCTTTCGAGGCGCAGGAGTTGCCGTGCCAAAAGCAAAACCAATATCAAATATTTAAGCACTTCAAATTGCTCGTTTGCACTTGCCAAAATAACTACGCAAAATTCAAGACGATGAACATGAAAATGAAGATGAAGATGAAGATGATGAAGAAGTTCAAGTGGCAGAAGCTCTCAGTGGGGGGAAAGGGAAGAACCAGGAGCAGGATGAGTATGAGAAGCAGCAGCAGGACGAGTTATTTTCCACGATTTGTATATATTTTCAGGCTAAATTGGGCAATATTTTAACGGGTTTACTAACAGCTTTTTATCTCTCATTCTCTTAATAATCTCATTTAAATTTTTAAAAAATATAGTTTATAAAATCTACTAATACTTGGCTTTATTTTTAATACATTATAGTTACTTTTGGTGGATTTAAGTAGTAGTAAGACTGAGGCCCGCATACGCACACTTTGCCACACACAGGACGAAGGCAAGGAGCAACTGTTAACGAGGCGCTGGCTCTTAGTATCTTCTCCTATCTCCTGCCATATCCTTCTGTCTCCTCCTGACTCACTTTGTCCTCTGTCCTCGGTCTCGGTCTCGGTCTTATCCTTCAGTGGTTGCCAGGCAGTTGACTCTGTTGCTGGCATTATCAAAAATTTAAAGTTTGCCATTATATTATATTTCCTTAAGTTGCAAATTAAAACCCCTCAAGAGCAGCCAAGCCTCGGATGGCATATAAATGCACAGCAAAAGAAAAGTTACAATAGTTTAAATATAAATAGAAACAAAAACTTATTTGGAATAGAAAATAACTTAAAATCTATGCCAAACATTAAAAGAAACAATTTAAGTTTTTAATATACAAAAACTTCATATTCATTTATTGTTGAATGTTTACAATTAAAGCTAAGATTTATGTGAATTTTAAGCCAAACGTTATTAATATTTTGTAGAAATAAGTTAAGAATTTAAAAGTAAATAAAAACATTAAGGAAATATATGAAAAAGTTGATAATAACACCTCTAAGGATATATTTTCTTTATCCTTAAGGTTTTTTTTGCTAAATTTTTATAATAAAAGCTTTTATTTCTGTAATTTTAAAGTTTTTAAGGGGAGTTTTTCCTTTAAAAATAGTTTTAAAGCCTTAAAACAAATGTAAAAAAGTATAGAAAATACAGAAAACAGATGCTTAAAGTAAATAAAAACACCTTAGAGCTAATATTATGTTTAATTTTTCCTGCTAAATTTTTACCATACGAGCTAAAGTTTTCACAAATTTCTAGTTTAAGATAATAAATCACTTGGAAAAATATATAAAGATCATAAAAATACATTCAAACAGTAAAGAAAGTTCAAGAAAAAGATCAGAAAAATAAACCTTAGCGACTAAATTTTCTTTATCTTTAATAACTTGAATTTTTTCAAATTTTATGAAAGTTATAAATATATAAACACTGAGAAAAATATACTTTTCAGTTACAAAAATCACTACGTTTCAAGTTCTTAACTAAAATTTCAATTTAAAATTAAAATCTTTAAGAAACCCAACTTAAAACTTTAATAAAACCTTTTAAAATTGTCCCAAAATCTTTTCTAAATATTCTTCAAGCCCTTTTTTTCATATTTTTTTAAATAATTATTTTCTCGCACTGCATTTTAAGTGCATATTATTTTAACATTTTGCTCTGTGTGTAATTTAAGCAACGCACTGGCATATATCTCAGCGCCGGCATGGTTTATTTAACAAGAACAACAGACAGCTTCGGACTCAGTCTACGGCTTGAGTTTCACAGCCTCCTCCGCCTGTCTCCGGACTCAGGACTCAGTTTCTGCAGTCTCAGCTGCAGAGTCCACGGACGGAATCCGACTCAGAAACTGACCCACTTTCCGGTCTTTTTTGGCGAAGGCTGTGCGACGCCAGGCTAAAAAAAGCCCGAGCCCCCCAAAGAAATCAAATGGAAGAGTTGCCACGCACAAAGCCAAAAGGCAGGCTGGCTAACAGGAGATGAGATGAGCCGACGAGGCACGGAAGGAATAAAGGATGTGGCACGAGGTACCACAAAACGACACCGAAATGGCACTCGGCACGAGTGGCACGAGCGAGCAAAGCGAGCAAGCGAGAGTGAGTGAGTCCTGTGAGTGTGCAGCCTCAAAAGGAGCATTGAGTGGAAGCTTGTGCTGCGGCTGTGGTGAGTTTTAGGCGCTCTCTCGCTCTCTCTCTGTCTCTCTCTCTCTCTTTGTCTCTCTGACTCTCCTGAAAGTCCTGGCTCTAAGCCAGGCTTAGAAATGTTGCAATATTACTTGGTTTAATATCAGTTTAAAGTTTTATTTCCAACTCACTTCACTAAGCTGCCATTTCTACTTATTCAAAATATATATATATCGGCGAGGCGTCACTTTTTGTCCCAACGGCAGGATTATCAGACATTTTGAAGATTAATAGGATTGTTAATAGACGAAGAAAAGTAGCGGAGCGAGTCCCAGTTCGTGCTGAAGCCACCAATTTTCACAGACAGGAAAAAATTCAATGACAGTCCTTGACATAACCACTGTCACACTCTGGCGGTCTCTTTCCTTCAACAACACACTGAGCCACACTGACAACTGCCTATACAGTCGTCCCACTATTTTAGTATTGTATAACTTGCCATACTACAAATAACTAATAAACCTCCGACACGGCCAATCCTGACCATTTACACGTCCTCGTGTACTACAAAATAAATAAGTACCGAACTCAATTTACCAAATTTTAATTCACAATCAGTAGTTACTTAAATTTAATTACATAATTTCATCGTATTCATTTCAACCATTTCTCTCCTTTCAAATTTCCATTTTACATTCCTTGACATCTCAATTTAATTTAGTCGCAATTTAATTTAGTCTCAATTTAATGTTATCTAAAACCTTCGGGCCAGGTACTGCCACGTAGCATGAACTCTACTCGATCACACCACAGTCTATTTCAACTGTTTCTCATCATACTACAGTCTGTTTCAACTGCTTCTCACCACACT